>JASDQU010013876.1:43964-54743 GCA_032191745.1 Picea mariana | reverse complement strand
AGACACTCAAAACAAGAGACCAAATATTTCAAAAGAAAACAAAGAAAAAACCAGGCAAAGAATGGCTAAAAGAAGATTCTAAGTTGTCAAGCAGATTGTAATCAGCCCAACAAATCACCTCAAAACCATATCTAATATTTGGGAAAGAAAAACCATAAAAAATCAAGTTTTTTCACAATCGTCGCAGGCTGTAGACTAACACAGCGCGACGATCCTTGATCGTCACAAGATAGAGAAAAAATATAGTGCAATGACACCGCACTGTGTCAAAAAGTAGGGTACTTCGATCCTAGATCGTCGCACTGTCCCTCAAAGCAGGCTGCGACGATCAAATGAATAATGAAAAAAATAGAAAACATGAGGGTCTTCTAGTGAAATTTAACAGTCAGAGAGTTAAGGCTAGATCTCTGAGTGACTCAAAAAATAGAACACAAAAAATCAAAGAAAGAAAGAAAGAAAAACTAGGAAAACAATATGTTCCCCAGTATGGTCGCCAATTTTATTATCGGGCTAATTGTTAAGTGCAGACACAAATCAATCCCCCTAGCTTCACTACGAAACTAGAACAAAATAAGACAATACACTACTCTTTCCTTAGATTTCAATTATCAAATGAGAAATGGATCTAGAACATACCTTTTAAATATCAAAGATCTGACTTCATCAATGCAATCAAAGATCCGTCGTAACGCTTATGGAGAAATATCTACAAAGGAACACAAGCCAACGAAGACAAGAATAACAGAGCCTACTTGATATGAAACTATGTATGTGATCAAGGAATCATACAATATGGACAAATAAGATTCATATAGGAAAGAAAAGTGCATCTATATTAAATAATAGAAAGAGAGATTACAACCAAAGTCTTGATGTCGTAAGGTCCCTTCCAATAGTTCCTTGCTTCCCACACACTTCTTTCTCCATGGATTATGTGACAATATATCTGAAATTCACTCACAATCTATCTTGACAAAGAAAATCTCAAAGCCACTCTAAACAAGCTAACAATCTCAAGCCAAATTTCCAATCTAAATTTCCCAAGCTCAATCCAACTAACTTTCTCCATGAGAGCTCCTCTCCTTTTATAAGATGAATAGGATAAGGTGAGGAGGTTAGGATGATCCCACTAAATCATAAAAGCGAGTAAGATCCAAACCGATCGGAAGCCACCTCACCATAGAAACTTCTCCTTCTAGAAGCATTGAGAAGATGCTCATTTTTTCCACGTACGAAAATCGTCGTACCCTATGTATAGTGTAGCTTGCGGAGACATCTCATCCTAGCTTTAGACAATGGGGCGACGATCATGCATCGTCGCACCCTATATATAGTGCATCATGCAATGACCTTCCTTAATACAGTTTTTACAAAGGAAAATACAATTTATTCTCTCAGGAAAAGTTCTTATCCCTTCTTTCTTCAGGAATTCAGGCCACTGATCCCTCTAAAGACAACAAATAGGTTTACATCATTAACATTCATAAGGGTGACAAAAATAATGTGTAACACTAGGCCCGAAAAAGTATAAAACAATAGCTAGGAGAACTCTTGTAGCCACTAGTGACTAGAGTATTCTTTTTTTGAAATTAGCCTACTTGGTCCGTAAAAGGGTTAAACTTACACCAAATAGACGTCCTTTCAAATCCAATTAATGAGTGTGAAAGAGACAAGTTCACTCAGCAATATTTTCACTTTTTGAGAGAGTTGGAAAAGAGATTAAAAAAGAGTCAGTGGGAGTCCCATAGGTATAGGTCAGCATTCTTATGAGTAAGAATATGAGGCTCGAACGCAAAGTCATATGGAACTATAAGGGACTCCTAGTATTTATGGAATAATCTCTTCATGGGCACCAGATGACACAAAGGTTCTAACTAGGGCACCCATATTTGGTAAGCCTGTACCATTCAATAACGACACTTCTAGTAGCAGTAAGGAGGTTCAGTGTCATCAATAAGTGGGTTTGTACCTAAGGCATATGGATCATAGTCAGGATAATGCAAAAATGCAAGACGGAGTAATGACCTATATGGTGGTCCAAGAAAATACCTTCCAAAGTCACGAATGAGCGGAATGACCCTAGAAACTAGAAAAATCCCTGGATAAAAACACCAAAACCAACTCCTTCCACTGTACTATTAGTCCACTAGGTAAAAATATCAACAAAAGCTATGTAAAGTGGGTAAAATATTTCTATTAAAAGTAAACCTAACCAATTTTACCATACCATTTCACATTTTTACCCAAATAGTGCATTTTGGAACAATTTTCCCACGATATTCAAGTGTTGATTGTGGGAGCTACAAGTGACGGAATTGACAATCATCTGGACCAAGTAAGTACTCTTTCCCTATTCTTCATTTCTAGTGGTTTACAATTTTAAATTAGGCCCTATTTTTTGAGTAAGAAAGGGCGCAAATTATGAAATAGGGTGTATGCGAGTTGTAGTTCATTGGGTCGTGTATGTGGAGACCTGTACACGGGAAAAGCAAAGACTTCTTGCATATATGTGGCCCTACACGCGATTGTTAGCATTACATCCTGTGTACAAGTCCGCAAAAAATTTTTTTAGAGATTTTGACTCAAAAAAGGCTTTCTTCTTGCAGGATGGTACTTGAATGGAGAGAGAGAGAGAATGAGGAATTTTATGAAATATTGGAAAGAGATGTGGGGTCCCAACTTTCCCTAAAAAGATGTGGGATTTATAAGTTTTGGGTTGTCAAAGGAATGAGGGATCAAGTGAGGTTGCTTCAAATTCTAGTAAATTTATGGGATCCGGATACATAGGCCTTCAAACGCGATGGGAAAGCATTGAGGATTGAAGTCAAGGATATCTATTTCATCATAAGATTATCTCTTGGGTGCAAGGTGGTGAATCTCAAAGCCCGGGGAGCTGGGGGTGGTATGAACATATAGGACTGCATTATGTTGTAGGCACAGAGAAAGTAGGTAGTCAACTCCCCATCAGGGCGATCGAGAACCTGAGCTTGAAGATCATTGTCCTTGTACTTCCATGGATCACAGGGTTGGCCTCATTGCACCAGGAATCAAGGCCACTCATGTTTTATGTAGTGGAGTGCTTGTGACCTATAGTTTACGACTGGTGTACCTCACTACTAGTTAATATGAAGAGCCAACTGACATATTGAAAATAGGGGAGGAAAAGAAACTTTGGTTTTGCATCTATATTATGTGGTTTTTCTTTGAGCAGGTTCCAAGTTTGAGCCCTAGAGTGGATATCTTTGCACGTGGACCTCGTGATCCAGCCATGTCATGGTGGACTGAGGTGATGAGGTGTCTAGGAGGAGGTAGGGTACCAACCCCCTACAATGATGAGTTCTTCTTCTGGTGGCATTGGTAGGTGATAGCCCTGGATGACTACCCTTATGCAGCGATTGACTAGAGAGGAGATCCAGACACACCATTTCCACCAGGCTCTGCCTATGGTGATATAGGTATCAAATTTTGTTTTTATATATTTCATTTTTTTTTCAAACAAAGTAAAAAACGCAAATATTTTTGGATGGTATCAAGTATTGACAATTACTTTGTTGCACAGATGTGGGTCCATGATGACCAGAAGGATTCCCAAGATATTGTTGGAAGAACCAGAGAGATGAGCCAATAGGAGGAGATGTGGATAGAATGCTTCAAAATGTGCAGGGGAACCTGTCTTGTTTGACGCACAGGACTCATATGGTTCAGGTAGAGGATCTTCCATATGCTATGTAGCGGCAGGTGGTGGGTGTTCCCCATGCGTGGGTGTGATTCTTCAAGTGTCTCGCAAAAACCGAGGTATGATATCATGATACGCATCTGGAACCACAAGAGTAGATGCCGTGGTTATTGTATCGACTGACCATATATGTATTTTGAGGGTGTAAGCCCCATTTTGTACTATGACACCATTTTTTGGAGAGATGAAATATAAAAACATTGGTCTTCGGCTTTACTTATATATGTTACAATGTGTACATTGATGAGTGTGTTTTCTTTACTTTAGTTATGTGACAAATTCCAATCTAAGACATAATTAGCATATGCATCCGATACATAATTAGAACTTCTAGGTATGTGATTATAAGTAATAAAATAAAAATATCGTTCCAACATTTGTACCCATAGGAAACATTGGAGTAGAGTAGGGTCTCACACACAATAACTGTCGTCCAACTAACATACTAGTAACTAGGATTCCAGGAGAACTTCTAAAGACCGAACACCATGTGAAATGGAATCGCGTAAAACATCTATAACCATGCTATATTCAGCCACATTATTCGTTGATGTCCCTACACAAATTCCACTTGAAGACACCAGTTGAACCTCGGGTGAGTAAATGACCCAAGCAGTGGAAGCCAAGTTCCATGTATGACGATTGGCACCATCTGTGAATCCTAAGTAAACTAAAGACTCCAATGACATATTCCAACCAAGGGAAAACTCGATAAGCAAGTCGATGACACAAAGGAAAATATATACACACTAAGATACACTAGTATACAAAGAGTTACTCCTAAGATTGGGGCTCAAGCGTAATATGTTTTTAAGTAGAGTCCATTTCTGGGCTCAGCCAACATATTCCCTTCAAAATATTCCAATTAATCGGCTCCTTTTTCTAAGACACGTTGCACAATATAAGGACCTTTCCACATGGGGCTGAAATTTCCTTCCCCCAACAGTTCTTTGGATTGGTCATACAAGAGGACTAAGTCACCCTCAGCATACTTCCGAGGACAGACAGACTTATCATACTGGACATTGACACGTCATTTATTCTCTTCTATATTCGTAGAGGCATATCGACGCTGCTCATATAGGCTCTATAGGTGTACAAGGTGTTCTTCGAGATCAGAAGTGTCAGGTAGGACCTTAACTTCCAGTCTAAGAGAAGGTATTTTTCATTCAATGCGAGGGTCCATTCCTGGCCTCTTTTCGTATGACCGAGCAAATGACTGAATTTCTTCAAGTGAACAATCTAGACCAATATATACATTTTCAACTTTACCAAGAATGTGAGAGATGTCTATCATGAATGTAGGAGAAATAATAGCCATGTTTCCTTCAGCATAAATGTCATGCGCATCTAGTGGAACTATGGCGTGATCGAGTATCTCACCCAAGGTAGATCTAAAATAGTCTTGTTCGGTCCTAACAAGCTCTGGGAGGAAGTAAGAGTGATGATGTATATCATCCCATGGCCTATCAGGACCATTCATGGCCTCTAAGATCACTTCATCTGAAGGTAAAGTATCATATAGGAAATCATGTGAGCAAGATGATGAAGTGGCCCATACGGGCTTGAGAATAGGACCCTCCGTATCCGTCTGTGAGGAGATAGGATCCAGGTCAATAAAAGAGTCAATAAAAACTTGATACGCTATATTTTCCACCAACAATGGCATTTCCATTCGAATATGTGACTGACCTTCACAAGACATGGTCAGGGAAGATAGGGTCCAAGGATCATTGAAATATGAAGTGTGGAAAGGAAAGGACCTCATTGACAAATCAGACCTACTATACATGGCATAAATGTGATGAATTGGTGCCATGAAATCAAAGGTACCCATAAGGGAGGGATACATTCTGAAACCAATATCCTCAGCTGTCGGTTGAGAATTTTCAATCACGGGGATCGAAGGTCCAACTGATGCATTGGGACTAGCATGCGCAAAGGATAACTGATCAATCATCATGATTTTCCCTTCATGAGGAAAACATAAAGTATGGAAAATAGACAATATGACTGAAGTCATATCATAAGTATAGTTATGCCCTAGTAATAAGTTATAGTCAAGGGGCACATCAACCACCTCGACATCCACCTCCACTGTCTTTCCACCTAACTGGACTTGAAAGGTAGGAAGAATGTCGTGGGGGAAGAAATAGCGACCATAAAATGCAATCAACAGATTCGTATATTGAGAGATGGTTGGAGATCTAATCGCTTTCCAACAGGTTAGGGACATCACACACATTGTAGCGCCTTCATAAATAATGATACATTTGATGGTATAATTTGAGTAATCCATGTGGATTTGAAAGGCCATGTGGTAAGGAAAGTGAGGCTTCACATCCGTGACATCAAACTTGATAACCTTAGTGCCACATGGGTCTAGATATCCTAATGCAGACAA
Source organism: Picea mariana (assembly GCA_032191745.1). Classification (NCBI taxonomy): domain Eukaryota; kingdom Viridiplantae; phylum Streptophyta; class Pinopsida; order Pinales; family Pinaceae; genus Picea; species Picea mariana. The sequence goes on along the minus strand of JASDQU010013876.1, from coordinate 48,603 downwards.
CAAGGAATTCCTCTATGAAGCACACGTCTGGAGCACCTCCAAAGCCGACATCGCATAAGGGGTTTGACCCAGATCTTCAACAATAAAATAATTTTGGGAAGCTCTAGCATTAGGGTTGTGGGTAGATCATTTTAGTACTCCTTTTAGAATACGAGGTAGAGGATCTACCTTTTCGATCTACAAAAGTGTTTCTGGAGGAGGGGGAGACTCTAGACCTAGAACAACCTGTGAAGAACTATAATTCTGAGACCGAGTGGATACATTAATTTGAGACTTGACCATATTTACACATAGACGATCACCTTCATGTGTCAGGGGGTTTTGATTCCCACTCACTTCATTTTCGTCATTAAAGGAGCTCGAGGCCATGTGTTGATTATGTGGAAATATATTAGTTAGAACAACATGCGGCTGAGACAAGATTCTCGTAGATTTCCCAAGTTTGGGGCACAAGTGGGTAAGGTGATCATATGTATAAAGATTGCAAGTAAACTTCACCTTCTTCTTTTCCTTCTTTCCCTCACCATCATTATTTTTTGATCTATCATTGTTCACATTGTCCTTGGGTTTATTATTATTATTATTCCTCCCACCCTTACGATTGCTACCACGTCCTTTACTTTTATTCCCTACTAGTTGTTGGTTACTATTTGGGTTCATCGATGACTATACAAAATGCACATCCGCCGACTGAGTGGGAGTGGAGGACACAGAAGAATATTGTCCTCCTATAGGTTGGCTTAGAGACAACTCTTTAAACTAGTTCGTCACCAAGTCTGTAGACTTAACATTTGTGAATCCTATAATGCCATCGACATGAGGCCTGAGATTTTTTCTAGGGTCGTAGTTTGACCTCGGTGTGTCACGAATAATTTCATATAACATCCCAGATTGAGCATATATGAGATATAATTGTTTGGATTTGAAAATAACTTCCTCTTAATATGTTACACAGGATGTAGAAACATCCTTCGAAATATAGGGAAATAAAGACTTAAGAAACCATTGCAACAAGAACTCTGGAGGAATGTAGGATTTGATCAACCTCTTTTGTCTATGCCACTCTTAGATGTGATCCAAGATATGGGTGGTTTTTTCCTGGCAGAGGGCTGACATAATTTCTATGTCAGCATCGTCATGAACTGGAAAATGGAAGTGGTTGAGAAAGACTAAAACCATCTGATTAAAATTCATGTATGTTCCCCCTCATATCAAAATGTAACATTTCACTGCAACCCCCATAAGGGTGAGTTGAAATAGTCTCAAATGAATAGAATCATTGTTAAGGTAATTGGAAGAGCACCAAAGATGAAAAGTAGTGACATGATCACCAGGATATTCACCAGTATTTCCCTTGAATTTCAGAATATATGAAGGAATATTGGTGGGGACAGGGGGCCATGAAGGATCATGATGCACCAGGTCATTCATTAATCTTGACAAGTCTGGAAAATTAAGCGTGGCCAAAAAAGGGAATCGGGGTTGCGACATCTGGCCCCAAGCTCCCGGGAAAGATTGATGTTGAGGAATCACAACCCATCCAGGGTTCTAGTATGCACCATGGCCCTGTTCGGGATTAAAACATTTCCCCCAGCTAGAGGATATCTAGGCTGGGGGGTCACCATAGTATGAAAATGACTTCCTCCAGGTGGAAATACGGAGGATAGAGATGGATTCGTCATACAAAACATGTTGGTCAGAATCATTGTGGAGGAAGAAGGTGTAAAGGATGAAACATAGGAAGCTTCTTTTCCGTCCGGTTGATTACCCCATCCAAGAGAATTAAGACTAGGATTAGACCCAGGCTGAAAAGGAGGTTGGATTCAAATCATAGGAGTTGTTTGGGGAATATGATCTCCACCAAACGAGAGTGGAATATGCGGAGTAGCCATACCCCCAAGTCCAATACTAGGATTTGCGTTATTCGTTGTAATGGAAGATGAAAGTTGGATTTCATATTCACCATACCAAAAGAGAAAGGTTTAGACACCGAAGGAATGTACTGAGCATTGTATCCTAGAGAAACAAAAAGAGACCCAAAAGGGTTCGTTACTATGGTTTGAGAACCAACCACAGGCCAAACAGGAGTGATGACGTGAACCTCTAGAACTACAACTGTAGTGGTTGAAGGTGTAGAAGGAGTTACATTAACAACAATAGGTATGGGAGTTGAAGAACTCCCAATATCTTGTTGACTCGACTCAATACTCATACTTGTATGATCACAAGTCTAGTAGGTGGATGTGTGTGTACCACAGTTAATAACTTTATGCCTTTTAGAAGGAAAAGACTCAAGATGTGGTGGTAATTTCAACAAACGGTGAGACCTGGAAGGAATTTGGTCTGGCTCCATGATGACTCAAGACTTGAGATATAAAAACAAATCCTAAGGCCAACTAATAATCAAAGAGCACACCAAAATAAACAAAAAGGCCAATATGCACACAAACAGGATATAGTGGCTGAAAAGGGGCCTCCCTAACTAGAGTAGGTATGCCTCACCCAAGAGGGGCCTGGGACTCCCTTCAAAATATCGAAGGTATCAAAATTAGTTATAAGGGCCCTCATGGACTTAACAACGTAGTCAGTCAGATTCCCCTGGAGAGGTAATCTTCCATAAAGGTTGTGTGTTGTTCGACCCTTATCTCACTTAAGGTACCTACAGAATAACCCCTACAAGTAACCTATGCAGCTACCTATTTCAAGCAGCTTAATCCACCACTATATAACCAATGCACAGGAGAACAGTCATAAGTCAGGTCCACCATATGGTTAGGGTAAAAAAGATTGAAATATTGAAAGCATTGCCTCTCATAGAGGTAGAGGTACTAGAAAGACCCCCATATACGAATAGATCCCCGGAAATATCTCTAGCGCTAAGAAGGTATTAGAGGGATATCTCCACAACCAGCTTCACACGACCTCATGCTTAACTTCAGTGTGAGTGGAGCCTCCTGATGTCAACGATTATATAATGGATTTCACCACTCCCCTAGTTAGACACATATGTTGAGTTTAATAACCTTGGAGAATTTTACTCACAAAATCCTATTCCAAGGCTCTATATCTTAAGCTAGTTTGTGTACCCTAAAAAATAAAATCGTTTCTAATCAATTTTAAATTAATCAGTGTTACTTTTATTGGCTTTGTTTACTCAAGAGATGTGGTCATGAAACTGATGATGTTATGACTCGAAAAATAAAAGAAATGAATATGAGCATAAAGCTAAGTCCTAAACTTCAATTATCAAAAGATGATAAGCTTTTCAAAATGAAACTTTCAATTCAAATATGCAATTTCAATAAGATGCAACATTTCTACACATGTATCAATATAAATAATAAAAAACCCAAAAGAGAAAATGCCAAAATGAAAAATGTATTTTTTTGTATTTTCAATATAAAGAAATGAAAATGCAAGGAATGAACAACAACTTGATATATAGACCCTAATGTAATAAAAAATAGACAAACCAAGTAGGATACAAAGAAGTAAACAGCCAGCCCAAGATGCAAAGACAACCAATGAAAAAGATGATGAGAAATAAAAACCATCCAAAAATTCAACCAAAGAAAGGTTTCCTATCACTCTACAGGCACTCAACAGTTATGACAGAGACCCAAGAAGACTCAACAACTATCAAAACTCTCCCAAAAAACACGAACTCAACAATCAAGAAAAAAATATTGATGTACGTGACTGTTTAAGAAAAAACCACGTAAGTACGTGCCCTATAGAATGACAACTCGTGTATGTACACATTTGTCAAAGGAAAATTTGTGTATATGTATTAAAACACTGCCAGGTTAAGGATAAGGACAAGACAATTAGATTAAAAATGAAAATAGGTTTTCAAGAAATCATAAGACAAGGAAACTCAAGCTAACCAAGAGAAATCAAAGGAGAAAAACACTCCAAACCCCCAAAATAAGATTCAATCCCTAGTATGGTTGCTAATTCTATTACAAGGAAAATCACTCTATGGCATGGTGTAAACCACAATAGATGGAATGACTGTAGAAATCAACTCTAATCCCAAGTATGCTATATAAATGTAAATGCCAATCAAGACAAGATAAAGAGCCTACCTCCTTCGGGCGTTCTATGAAGACCACCATTGAGCACGCAACTCAAATCTCTATACCTGCAACTTGTCCTCAACAACCAAGATATACAAGAATATGGTGATAATATATAAAGTTATCACATACAATAGCATAATCCATTAACATTCATAACAAATACGCCCATGGAATAACAATTAAAATATTTGCAAGTGTTATGAGGAAAGTCTCTCTATGGCTAGGGGTAAACCACAACAGACAGAAATGACTGCAAAAATCAACTCTAATCTCAGGTATGATATATAAAAAAATATTCTAGAAAGACAAGATAAAGGGCCTACCTTGTCCATACATTTGATGAAGTCCATCGTTGAGCACTTGACTCAAAGCAATACACCTGCAACTTGGCCTCAACAACCAAGAAACGCAAGCATATTGTGATAATACATAATGTTAGCACATTCAATAGCATAATCCAAAAACATTCATAACAAATACGCCCATGGAATAATAATTCAAATATTTGCAAGTTATTAATTGGACAAGAAAAGAGTATTTCTATTAAAATGTAATTA
>JASDQU010013876.1:28798-43623 GCA_032191745.1 Picea mariana | reverse complement strand
CATGTATCTCATGATGACATGGAAACCTGACACCATTTTTAAATTTTTGGCACAAAACCCAATGTACGTAGGATGTAGTGGTGCAACCTACGTATACACCTATTGCACAATAGGTAAGGTGCGTATATGTAGAAAAAATAATTCTTTTATCTCTGGGATTTGCAAAAAGGGAATTCAAGTCTACATAGGTAAATGGAAAAAGGCCTTCTGTGCAAGTTTGCATAGGGTGAGGAAAATATTGCTATAACAAATGCCCCCTGATGTGTGACGTCAAAGGAGTATCTTTGATGGCCAAAATACATTATAAGACCCAGAAGTGGAGTAGTGGGGACCCAGCTAGAAGTACTAGTTGCTCACTATGATCTACACTGACTTTGCACACATCGTTTTCAATTTGAATTACACTGCAGATCCATGTGAAAATATACCAAAGAGTTGTCTGTGGCCATGAATAGGCAATACAAAGGTGGCTACATGCCAGATTTTGTCATTGTCATGAACAAGGCCTAGTAAAACCAGTCTCAAAATCAATCTAAAGATATCTGTATACAATGGAGTACAAGTTGATCTCCCATGATCATTGAAGTCACATAGGTACTAGTCCAATGAAAGGTAGCAACATCTCAGGAAATTTGTGACTATAAACTGATGTCTTCAAGTCTTCTACACAATCCGCCAAAGGTGCAAGTCTACATCGTGTGAATAAAGGCATTGAGGTTGAACACAATGAGACTTCGTTTGATTATCAGTCATTGAGGTATACCATTAACAAAGACGAGACAACCTACTGATAATGAAAGTAGGTATAAAGGCACTGATTACATTCTTACAAGTATGAATAGAGGTGTCGGGGTCGAACACTTGAATAATCCATCGATCAAGAGGCATTGATGTATTCCCAACTTTTGATGGCGGGAGAACCTGCCACTAATGAATGCAATCCTCTAGTTACTCATAGGACTCTAGGTTTCATCTTCAGAATAGATGAGTTAAAATCAATGGAAGGAGACTTGTTGAAAGGAGAGAAATAAGGCATCTCTCATCATTAAGCACGAGGTACAAAGAAGGAGCTTGATTATTTGGAGGAAACTAGACGAACAACATGTTCAGGAACCAACAACCCTGTGTGTCTTTCATGTGTGCCAGATGCAGGCGGTACACAAAAAAGACCCTCTGAATAACATCCAATAAGAAAAATTGTTGAGAAAGGTGAGGAAACCACCAATAGGGATAATGGCATCCAAGACACTACACAGATCCCATTGTGTGAATAGATTTATTTCCATTGAACACAAGAGAAACCACCTAGTCAGTGAACAATGATGAAATGTCAACTGTTGGGTTCAAGGTTACCTACCAATGAGGAAAGTAGGACCAGGGTGCGCAATAGGACTCCAAGTTTCATGTAATTCTGAGACATACTAAGGGTATGGCCGACATGCAAAGTTAAGAGTTCTGAGGAATGGCCGACACAAGTTGATAGATATATTTTGAACAAGAGCATGAGACATATGGAGGAATCTGGCAGTAGAGACTCAATGATGAAACTTTGAGATGCAAGAGGCATCAATCAAACTCTCCATAGGGACTGGAAGAGTAACTAGTCGGGGGAGTAAACTCTCTGTAATGAACTCAGCTTCCTAAGGTTATGCTAAACCCAAAATTTTGATGAAAAATGGACTCAAAACTTTTTTTCTCTGTTCAAAGGTGACACGATTGTTGCCACTATAATATAATATTCCTTTCCTGCCCATATTTTTTTGTTTTTTCATAGTCAAATGAATGCTATGATACAGAGGAGGAAACAAGTGTCTCAAGTAATAAAACTAGTTCCAGCAGTGGAACATACCTATACTCAATGCAAGAAGGTACATGCAGGAGATGGACACTCGGGGGAATGTTTCCTCTTGGGTATAGGGTGTCAGGCTACAAAGGATATAAACAAGTTTTTGCTTGGATGATGATGCAAATTGATGAGGTGAGAGGTTTATAATGAAAAATCAAGAACCGGCAATAGTCTCAATACTACAAACAAGAGAATGAGATGCAATTACAACTTAACACCAAAAAATGTCCCTTTTCATAATCTTAGTCTACTTGGTTTGAAAAAGGGATAAAATTGCACCAAATAGACATCCTTTCAAATCCAATTTACGAGTGTGAAAGAGACAAGTTCACTCGACAATCTTTTCTCTTTTTGAGAGAATAAAAAAAGAGCTTAAATCAAACTCGCAACCTTTCAAATCCAATTAACGAGTGTGAAAGAGAAAAATTCACTCGTTAATATTTTTTATTTTTAAATGAGTCGGAAAATAGCTTAAATCATAATCATTGGGGGGTTTCTAGGAGGCATGTCATGCGAGAGGCCAAGGCTCCCGTGCAGGATTTTTTGGGGGTCAGCAACTTGCGAATAGATGACACAAGCTTGGGAAAACCTAAAGCTCTCCAATTCGAGGAGGATAAAGTGCTAGCATAGGTTACCTTCTCAACTATGTATTGGAGAATGTCTCTTATCTAAAAAGGCATAGGAAGAGGAATTTGATACCCCACAAGACCATCCCATTCAAAGGAAATGTCTTCAAGACTTGGAGGCAGAATAATTGGGGAGAGTAAAACTCTCTCTTGTTTAGAAGGTGCCTGGATATAAATGTTAATGAAATGGTCGAGAGGTGTCTCACTCCCTAACACGGGAGTGGGGTCAGGTGATGATTTCATAGGCATGACTACCATTTCAATCAATGAGAAATAGAGTGTTGGGAAACCAAAGATGACTCAGAACCCGAAGGGCCCCCAGGAAAGGACCACACTTCTTGTACCACAGCAGTAGTAGGGTACAAATGAGTAAGGTGATATCCTTTGCAAAGCCTACAAAGGAACTTGGGCTTACATCTTACACATCTAGGTTTCTTAATCATATGAATGGCTCCAACATCACTCACTATGGTTGGTGACATGCTCTCAGCGTGACTGGCATAGGCTGATGGTTCATCTTATACATGTTGCACAGAGGTTGGAGATGCGATGTCATTATGACTCATGGTGACTAGAGTGGTTCCCCTAGCATGAATTGCAACGGTTGGTTGTTGGTATTCAACATGGCTTGCAGAGTTTGTTGACCAATTTCCAACATGAATGGCAGTGGTTGGCAATGGGATTCCAGTATGACTTGCAGTGACTCGACTGGTGGCGGAAATTACTTGTGGTATTTGAGACCAAGGTCCCGGGAAAGACTAGATTTGATAAATTGCAGGATAGGAAGGGTTCTGGTTTACACCCTCTCCCTATCCGAAAAGGTAGTATATTCCACCTAATTGATCCATAAATGTTTGTACGGGCATCATCACTAAAGTAGATGTCTGGAAGGAGATAAAGGCATGATAAGGATTATTCAGATGAGGATATGTGTTTCTCCCATGTGAATGGGTTCCGTGAAGGGGGTATCCCATACCATAAAACTAATTCCCTCTGTATGAAATACCAGAGGACATATGGATACCCGCCATGGGTAGAGTGTCCATAGGAACTGGAATATCGGACAAAGGATACACTATTGGGGTGTAATAAGTAGATTAACCACCCATTTGAGTGTTGGCTCCTGGAAAAGTGAGGCTAGGATTGGATCTGTAAGAGGGGAGATTCCAACCCCCTACAGTGAGGGTCGATTGAGGGATAATATTCTTCTCAAATTAAGACGCGTATAGCAGAGCCATCATGCCCCCAAATTAATGTATAGGCATATTAAGAGGGAAATGATTAGAGACCCAAGGCATGGACTGCGTATCATAATTCTGCATACCATTATGAAACACAAACGGATTCATCCCCATGAAATGAGTGAATTTCATGGGGGAGGTAGTGGTAAATGGGGGAGGCCAAGGAACTCCACTATCCATGATAATGAAAACTCAAGGCGTAGTAGAAAATCCTAAGGTCAACTTGTAATCAAAGAGCACACCAAAATAAAATCAAAACGACAATATGCACACAAACAAGATAAAGTGGCTGAAGGGTCTCCCTCCATAAAGTAGGTATGCCTCACCCAAGAGGGGCCTGAGACTCCCTACTAAAGATCGGAGGTATCAGAATCAGTTATAAGGGCCTTTGTGGCTTAACAACTAGTCAATCAAATCCCCCCGGAGAGGTAATCCTCCATAAAGGTTGTGTGTTGTCCAAACCTTATCTGACCTAGGGTACCTGCAGAATAACCCCTGCAAGTAACCTATGTGGTACCTATTTCAAGCAACTAATCAACCACAATATAACCGATGCACACGTGAATAGTCGTAAGTCAGATCCACCGTATGGGAAAGGTAACAAAGCCCGAAACTTCGAAAGCACCACCTCCCATACAGGTAAAGGTAGTAGCAATACCCCCATATACGAATAGATCCCCAAAAATAGATCTGACGCTAAGAAGGTATCGGGGGGATATCCCTTCAACCAACCTCACGCGACCTCGTTTTTAACTCCAGTGTAAGTGGAGCCTCCTGACATCACCAATTATACAATGGATTTCTCCACTCCCTTAGTCAGACGCATATGTTGATTTAATATCCTTGGAGAAGTTTACTCACAAAATCCTATTCCAAGGCTCTAAATCCTAAGCTAGTTTTTCCACCCTAGAAAAATAAAATTGTCTCTAATCAATTTTAAATTATCAGCATTATTTTTAGTGGACTTGCTTACTCAAAAATGTGTGGTCGTGAAACTAATGATGTTATGACTCAAAAAGTAAAATAAATGAATATGAATACAATGCAAAGTCCTAAATTCAATTCCCAATAAATGATATGATTTTCAAAATGTAATTCTCAATTTAGTTATGCAATTCCAAATAAGATGCAATCTTTCTTTACATGTACAAAGATCAATAATAAGGACTCAAAAGATCAAATGCCAATAATGTAAAATGCCTAATGTTTTTGTATTTTCAATATAAAAGAATGAAAATGAAAGGACTGAACAACAGCTTGATATAAAAACTCTATTGTATGTAAACAGAGACAAACCAAGTAGGATATCAAGGAGAAAACACCTAGCCCAAGATGAAAGGACAATAAAATTAAAAGGATGATGAGAAAGGCACTGCCCAAAAATTCAACCAAAGAAAGGTTTAATATCATTCCATAGACACTTAACAGTCATAACAGAGACCTAAGAAGACTCAGAAACCATCAAAACTTACCCAACAATCATCAAACCCAAAAACCAAGAAGAAAAGGATGATGTACATGATTTTTCAGGAGAAAAGCACGTATATACGCCTCTTGCAGGAGGACAGCATGCGTATGTACGCGAATATTAGGTAAAAACTTATGTATATGTGTTAAAACACAGCCAAGCTAAGGAGAAAGCTAAGAAAATCAGAATCAGAATGAACAGAGGTTTTCAAGTAGTCAGACGACAAGAAACTCAATATAAACGAGAGAAATCTAAGAAGAAAAACACTCCAAACCCCAAAAAATAAGATTATATCTCTAGTATGGTCACCAATTATGTTACGAGGAAAATCTCTCTATGGCTAGGGGTAAACCACAACAGACAGAAATGACTGCAGAAATCAACTCTAATCTCAGGTATGATATATAAACAAATATGCTAGCAAAACAAGATAAAGGGCCTACCTCGTCCAGATGTTTGATGAAGTCCATCGTTGAGCACTTAACTCAAAGCAATATACCTGCAACTTGTCCTCAACAACCAAGAAACACAAGCATATGGTGATAATATATAGTGTTAGCACATTCAATAGCATAATCCATCAACATTCATAACAAATACACCCATGGAATAACAATCCAAATAATTTCAAGATATTAATTGGACGAGAAAAGAGTATTTCTATTAAAATATAATCAACAGAAGTGAATGAATTACAAACTTTTGTGTCTGCGTGATTCGAAACTGAGAAACTAATTCCCTTCTAGCTGGGCCTCCACCACTTCAATCCTCCACCAAAGGCAAGCTCATATAAGAGAGACAATGAGGTTCTCAATCAAGTAGGGAAGAGCTTGGGGGCTGAACAATGTGTTCAAACTTAAAAGGACAAAGGGATGTCGACTCAATATGAAGTGAATAATTTCTCCAGAGTAACTTTGTTCTCAAAGTTAAATTCTTCTCTTCTTTTCCATAGCTTGGATTTGGCCAATTTATATCCTTCAAGTGGAATTGAAGTACCAAGTCAGAACATTTCCAGTATATGGAAGGTCAATGATCATGGATCTCATGACGTGACATGGAAACCCGACACCATTTTTTAATTTTGGGCACACAACCCGATGTACGGGGGTTGTAGTGGTGCAACCTTCATATACACATGTTGTACAATAGGTAGGGCACGTATATGTGGAAAAATAATGTTCTTAGCTCTAGGATTTTCAAAAAGGGACTTCAAGTCTGCATACGGAAATGGAAAAAAAAAATTGTGCAAGTTTCCATAGGGTGAGGAAAATATTTCTATAACAGCAAGACATCAATTGGACAGAAGTATGATCAACAAAAGTATACAAGTGACAAAATTTTGTGTCAGAACGTCTCGAAACCGAGAAACTAAGTCCCTTCCAGTTGGGCCTCCATCACTTTAATCCTCCACCAAAGGCAAGCTCATATAAGAGAGACAATGAGTTTCTCCATTAAAGAGGGAAGAGCTTGGGGGTTGAACAATGTGTTCATACTTTAAAGGACAAAGGGATGCAAACTCAATATGAAGTGAATAATTTCTCCAGAGCGACTTTTCTCTCAAAAGTTGAATTCTTCTCCCTTTCCACAGTTTGTATATGGCCCATTTATAGACTTCAAATGGAACTGAAGGGCCGATTCAAAATGTTTCCAGTATATGGAAGTTTAAGGATCACGGATCTCGTGATGTGACATGGAAACCCAACACAATTTTTAATTTTGAGCACCAAACTCGATGTACGTGGGTTGTAGTGGTGCAACCTGCATATACACATGTTGTATAACTTATAGGGGACGTATATGTGGAAAAATATTTTTTTTATCTCTGGGAATGCAAAAGGGGACTTCAAGTCTGCATAGGGAAATGGAAAAGGCCTTCTGAGAAAGTTGCATGGGGTGAGGCAAATCTTGCTATAATAGGCCCTAGCCAATGCATTATGAGCTTCCCTGGGTGTTGCAAATACTCAATTTAATTGAGGAGAACCAAATATCATTCCTTAAACTTCTTATTCTTGATATGTCTATTATGCCATGCTTTATCGTTTTCCTTCTGTACCTCTTGATAGAAAGCTACCATGATTATTTCTTCTAATTCCATTAGTTGAGCCAATGTTTCCTGTGCTACACCATTTTATTTCATGTTTTCCATTGTTGCAATGTGCAAACTTGGTAAAAAATAATCTAGGGGAACTACTACCTCATTTCCATACACCAAATAAAGGGTGTTTGTCTTGTTATTTTCTTGCAGGTAGTTCTATAATCCCAAAGTATTGTTGGTACCTTCAAATCCCAATCATCTTTGTTTACATTACAAATCTTTGTTAAGGCATTCTCCAAAATCTTGTTGAAGGCTTCCACTATGCCATTTTCTTGAGGGTGGTAAGGATTATGGTATATCTTAAATTCTTCAAGCATTGCCTCTATTTTATTGTTCATGAAGTGGGTCCCTGATCACTCATCAGTATCCTTATGCATCCAAATCTTGTCACTACATTCTCAAATAAAAAATGTGCTACAATCTTTGCATTGCAATTCTTTACTGGTGTTGCATATGCCCATCACAAATACATAAATAGTTGATCGATCACAGGTACAAACTATACCAACAGATAATGGACAACATTCAAATAATCAACGATATGAAATATCATGTGGAGACAAGACTAAATCTAAATAAACAAAAATAACTTCTCATAACATAGAAATAATATGAGAATACAATGAAACAAGCATTGCACAGTTCACATAGGTCTAAAGCCAACAACAAATTGCTTTCCCATATCACTTCCAAAATTATATGTCCATACTGTGGTCCAGAAAAGCGTGTCCTTCTCACACAAGGAAACAATAACTATTTAAACATGTCTTGGATCGATTACCTCCTATCATGCAATATAGAGGAAGATCTCTGAAAATAAGTTTGTTTTACAAATATAGAATAACAAAAAGATACTCCTATTGGAGTCTTTAAATCAAAGATATTTATATTAATTACATTGTTTTTTTTTTTAAATAGGAAATTACTAGTCTAATAATGCTCATCCCATGACTATTTTCCTTAATCATAGGACATCATTCTGCAGCTCACCTGAAAGAATAAAAATGAAAACAAAATTAGGTAATAATCAAAACAAATAATTTCAAAAGACAAGCTACATGATTCTGTAGCTAGTTTAAAATAATAAAAATAAAATGAAAAATGAATCTATCTATCATTTCTCAAACAGAATCAAATTAAAAAAAAAAATCAAAACAACTATTTACCATTTCGAAGATTTGATAGAGAAGCATATGATAAGTATGAATTTATAATGGTGTTGAAGTGTTTTGAGTTTTTAATAATCACATTACCAGACCGCTTAATCCTCTTGTTTCTTTAGGAATGGTGGGAGATTAGAAACGAAATTGAACTATATTGCATCAGTATCGATATAGTTCCCCAGAATTCAGTCATCGATATCCTCTTGAGCAATAAAATCTTCAATCTCATCCTCAAAAAAATGATCATCAACCTCGATCATAGGGGTTGATTTCTCATTATCACGTTGTTGATTTCTCATTTTTCTAGATAGGAGTCGGCCTAGTCTCTTATTTGTAAAATTTACATCTGGACTACTCTGTTTTTTACACCTGCTATTTTTCTTGACAGTTGATTCATTTAAAACAACCCGAATTGGCTAAGGATTAGGGACAGCAAGGATCCTATCCTTTAAATCATCTAAAACTTCTTCCAAAGACTTTATGGGCATAAAATTTCATCGTGGCTTCTTTCCTTTGGATGGTTTTTGGATAACAATAGAGTCTTGATCTATGGACGCATGGATTTCCTATAGATTAACATATAGGTTTTTGATAGTGGGGTTAGATCGACAGGGACTAGGGGTTTCATCGAGATGCAGAGGTAATTTAGTTACATTTTTGGGTAGGGTAAAATTATTTCTAAACAAGAAATTTTCCCAATTGTCCCCAGTCTTAGACAAATGTGAAACGATGAGGATTCGGATGAGGCCATGGTGGAAAAGGATTTAATATGGGTTTAGTTTCTGTCTCTGATAGAACTTGGCTATTTTCTTCAAGCTTTCAAATCCACAGAGAGGAAAAGGGAAAAATAATTCCTCAAACGAAACAGATTTTTCTGAGAAATTGCAATTCAAAAAATGAAGCATACCTCTGAAATAAATTCATTTTTGAAAAAAATGCTTGCATAGAAGGTAAAAGAGCCTGTTTCGGAAATGGATTTTTAACATTTTTTCCAAATTCATAACCATTTGCTTAGAATCCATCCCACAAAACCATGTCTTTGTTAAACTCTGCTATATAATCACGAATGTGTAAAACCTCAGGGTCGTTCGGATCTGCACTACTACAAGAGCCATGGTTTCTACCAGTGTCATTTGGATCTGCGCGATCATGTATAAGTCAATATGAAAATCTAATAATCAAGGATAAGAATGACTAATTCATAACCCCCAATATGGATAACTCAAGTGTTATGGTAAGATATCAACCAATAAAATGATGGGTTTACAATGTTTAAGGTTTATAAATATTCCCTTAAATGTTACTCAACGTGCCAAAGATAAATCCACAAACAGTATGATTTCCCTCAAACCAAAACTTGTTCTAATTTCATGCTTTTAGTCATGAAATTGAACAACGAGATCAATAAATTAAAAAAAAATAATGAACTCATACAAACAACTAATCCAATGAATTTTTTCAAAGCCAAAGATGATAAAAATGTTTGCAAGGAGAAGGAGGCAGCTACATAAAATTTTATCCCTTGAAGATGACATTTTACAATGATAAAATTGAAATGAATATTTGGCTACCAACAATGGTGACATGTTGGGTGAAGCAGTTATCTCTTCATCATCAGAAATTTGTATCAAGGAACAGAGGACTCGAAAATAATTATTAGAAACAATTAAAAGACAGATCAAGCATTTCGACATTAACTCAGAAAAAATAACATAGTCAAAGTATTGGATAAAGTTCTGTCCAAAAATTGTAATCCAATATCTCATTTCGATCACAAGGGTAACAATGTTTATATAGATAACTCCAATACCGTTGACAGGGCCACTATTTCTAGCAAGCATCTATAGCCTTGACAGGGATGTCTTTTAACCCACTGTAGTACTCCTATCTCGTCCAAGAGTTGTCCATTTATGATAAAAGCATCTTGACATCCGATCAATTTAAAAAACATAATAGGATCTTTGAATATGACATTGCTTCGCTACCAGCAGGACTATTCAGTACCTCGAAATAAGTTGTCTTGGTATCATGTGTGCATTTACCCGCTGCCAGCAGACCTATTCAATATCCTAGTGGGTTTACACACAATTCCCACACATTACAGTGCTTCCAACTCTCTAAAAATGTTTAAAATATTTTCAGAAACTTCATGATATCAAGAGAGCGGGGTGATACTAAAGATTTCGCAGACAGGAAATGATAGGATCAATCTTTAAGAATTATTTTCTCATTACTTGGGAACTGATAACTTTCATCGTAATTTGGACATTTAGATTTAAGTTAAGAAATAATCTCCTTGATAGGGAAGCACTATGAGTTGTTCTCATTAAAACAGGGATGGCATTAGAATTTTTTAAAGATAATTGTGTTTCCCTGAGATTTCAATGAAAAACGGGAACAATGACTGGACAAAAACTTACCATAACTAATCTAAGTTTAGAACTTAATGTTCAGACGCTTTGAACTGTTATCAATTGTTGCTAATGAAAAATCAAATTCCCTTTAATAATGAATGATGATTCAGAAATAATTATTCGGGAAACAAAAATAAAAAAAAATAAAAGAAAAACAAAACAAAAGAACATACAAACTAAAAAATATTTACAAGGGGGCAAACCTGATTTTCTCAGGTGAAGTATTTTTTGGAGAGACTAAAAGAAAATAGAAAAATCCTTATTAATATGAGTGAAGTCCTACTAGTGACACCTTGGGTCAGGGTTGAATTGATAGTTCAAATTTACGTATATGTTTACTTTCCATTTTAAAATTGTCATGATGATAATGCATTTTTGAAAATAAATATCCAACGAACAATAGAGAGAAAAGGATTAAAGTGGACTTCCCTGACAACATTCATATTATGGTTCTCTTGGTGTACCCACTTGTGTTCATAACTACATTATTACAAAAAAAAACATTGAGAAAGAAAACTAAAGGAAACCTAGTCTAACTACTAAACAAATCAAAAGGTTAAGAAAAATTGTATTTCCAATGTATCCACACGAACATCTTCAATCCCGCAGAGCATAGAAAGTTGAAAATCAGAATAAAAGAATGTATTATTTGTAGATACGAAAGAAATATGGCATTCTTACCTCCTATATATTCATTTAAAAACAAAGCAATCATGACCTTACCATTCTTTTGAAACTTCTTGATAAATGAATCCTCCAGCCATTCTAAGATCGTGTCATAAAGATTACGATGCAAACTATGACTTCGAAGAAATGGATATATCAATTGGGAACACATCATAAGAGGATTCATGACATCAATTAGATTATTGGTTTGAACACTTCCTTTGATGAGATGGATTGTTTCAAAATGCGAAGCATAATCATTAAAATTTGAACTAGCCAAAGAATGAATATACAATGTAGAATACTTTATCTCCATAAGAATGAGTGGATTGTCTTTTTCAAAAATAAATCGTGTGAAATCATCTTGCAACATGTCTTTTTTCCATGCGAGTGATGAAAGTGAAATAACGTCAAATCTGACTTCATAAATGTTATGTTCGGAATTAATTTCACCAAATCTTGGCATATCGAAAAGATCCGGTTGTGATGGAAAAGAGTAAGATATCGTGGCTAAAGTATCATGTCCACCAGAATCTAAGAAGAGATCGGGATATAAAGAGTAAAAGGAATCAAAAATAAGCACATGAAAAGAATATCTTGAGCTATGATATTTAACAATGGTATTCTCAAGACATTCCTCTTCACTTTCCTTAAACTTTCACTTTGTTTTGGTGATAAATCCTTCAACATAATATGATCATTTAAATTTCCCTCATTTGTGATAGAAAATTTGAAACTTTCATGACAAACATCTAATCTCGCCTGTGGATGAAGGTTTAAGGTTTCTTCTTCAAATTGCAGATTTACATCTCTAGTCAATTTCATAGGAATGTTAGAATGTCTAAGATCATTTTCATCACCTAAGTGTTCTTCAATAACTGAATTTAAGTACTGATTAGAGCAAGTGTTTGAAGAATATGGAAATTCACCTTGACCCAACATCAAATATTCTTACACAATGGTTGAGGACTGAATATACAATGATTTAAAGGAAAAACAAGTTTGATTGTCAGTAAGAACCTTTTCAATAGATTCTACCTCCCTTGCTTGTTCAAAATTTTCGGATGGATTCTTCTCGTCCTGCGAAAAAAATTCTTCTCGCAATTGAGTGATACGATTTATAATGGATTCATCATTCGCAATTGAATATAAATGGATGAAAGGGGCACAAGCATCATAGAGGAGATTTACTACAAATGACATGTCATCAAGATTAAATTTACAGAGAACGTGATGGATTCTTGTTGAAAAGCCTTCTGGATATGAATTGTCATTGATTAGTAAAGTCTGAAATTCTTCACATAATCGATTGTAATCATAAATTTCAAAAGAATCTAAAAATTTATCTACAAATTGAAGCCAATCAATAATGTGATATGTTAGAAAAGACTCAAACCAATGTTTAATTCAACCCTTAAAAGTAAAAGAGAACAATCTGCATAAAACCTTTAAATCAGAAATATCATGCTTGATGCATTTACACCAAAACTTGTTAAGATGATATTTTGTAGACACATTCCCCCCACCATCAAAGGTGATCTTGGACAAGCGAGAGATTGTCTCGTTGGGAATATCAGGTAATGAGAAGAAGAAATCATGTTCCAACACAGTGATTTGGGGAGCCATGGGGAATTAAATACATTCAAAACAAAGACTCTTGCAAGGCCATCTTGTCCATCTGGCCTGCCTTCTACTGCGTTTCAAGATGACACAGAAAAATAATTTATAAATATGGAATTATGACAGGATGAGGGGTAAACACATTTAATCATTAAATTTACTCAACCCACCTTCTAGCGCCATTTGTTGACAGGCGTTTATGACACACCGTCAACGGGAAGGGTACATTCGGTCTGGGGTTCTCTATTTAACCCAAGACGTTTGGTGTGATCTAACCTGATCGGTTTTATGGCTCCATTAGCCAATTAAGATCCTAAAAACAACTTAAAGGAAAACAAACTAGCTAAAATACGATTAGTATAACCATCACATATTTACCAATGTTTAGCTAAGACTGTGAATATACAATGGTTATAGACAGTTTATATATAGTTTACAAGGTTTGCACAAAGCCTTGTGAAAGTGATAGTTTGAGATAATATTTCTTGAACTAGATAAAGTAAAAACAAAATTTATTCTAATGATCTAAACATCAAACCAATAAACATAGAATGAGTATGATTGTAAAGATATAACGAAAACAGTGAAAGCCAATTAACGTCTAAATAATGTAATCACCATTCACTCATATATATATAAACAAATTAAGAAACAATACATATACTAACCTCTAACTTATCAGCAATAATAAACTAAGTTCATCTCTTTGCGTTGTGTGAGTTCTTGCTTGTCCTGTATTTAGTGGAAACCTATGACAGAAACAATCATAATAGTTCGTGAAGAAATTCAAGGAAGCGTTTCATATTTTGGAGTGAATTTATAACAGCAGAAAGATAAATAATTATATATCCTGTGACCTCAAGATAACCAATATCTAAGGATGAAAGAAATTTCAATCCTAGACAGTGATGTTATCAACCATTTAATATCAAAAGTAAACTCAAAAATACATAAATAGTTGATTGATCACAAGTACAAACTAGACCAACAGATAATGGACAACATTCAAATAATCAACGATATGAAATATCATGTGGAGACAAGACGAAAGATAAATCAACACAAATAGCATCTCATGACATGGAAATAATAGGAGAATACAATGAAACAAGCATTGCATAGTTCACACAGGTCTAAAGCCAACAACAAACTGCTTTCCCATATCACTTCCAAAATTATCTCCATACTATGTGTTGTAGGAAAATCTGCCTGCGGACAAGTAGATCAACCTCTAGGGCTTGACCTTAACCCTAGACAGAAAAGTGCTTAACGTGGACACTGAATTTCTTTCGAATCTATCTAAACTAATACACGAGAAGGAGGGATGATAGAAGTACCTTTTTATCGACGTTTGTCCCTGCACACTCCGAGTTGCGCTCCAATCTTTTGCTCCTCGCTGAAAGCTATGGACAAGACAAGATACAACCACTTCCTACCCTATTGACATTATCTTGAAAACAGATCTATCACTAAATGATAAGTTCATGTGACACTAGACACAAAGAAATGTTGGATAGTGTTCTCAAGAGACTGCTTGGCTTGTTCCTTTCAATTTTTCCCCCATCCAGATAGATGAGTACCTCTTTTTGGTTTAATGAGCTCGAGGAGGATAACACATGCTCGATATAACTCACCTTCGGTAAGTTCCTCTTCCTTTGTTTAACGAACCGGAAGAAGTAAGGGTTC
>JASDQU010013876.1:7847-28778 GCA_032191745.1 Picea mariana | reverse complement strand
AAACAATCAAAGAGAAAAACAAAATTTTAACACCCAAAAACAAAATCTGAAGAACAAAGGCTAGACTGGAATCAAGATGAATAGGCCTGTAGGCTATTGATGACCTTCACCAGGGTTTTACTCAACTGAAGAGAAAAGAAGAGCAATGCATAGATTTCAAGCTTTACTCAACAGGAGAACTCAATGCAAAAGGGTGAAGAAGGTTACAAGATCCAATCAACAAGGTGTTTATTCCTCAAAAATAAATAGATGTCAATGCTAAAAGGGAAGACAAATTGGCTCACTAGATCACTCAGCACAAGAGATACAGAAGCAAACCCTAAAAAATGGAATTGTGAAGGGTTTCTGAGCCAAAGGAGGTTGGCTCTCTGTTGCCAAGGGAAAAGAGCGTTATAGCGCTCTGTGTAGGGCTACAAGAAGCGCTGGTGCTCTGATAATACTAGGTCAGGGGCGCCAGGGTCTGAAAGTCCTAGAATTGTCAAAAAATTTCAAAAATCGAGATCTGAGTTTGACAAGTATGCTGAATGCGACAAGACAAGGAGCCAATCAGCTCGTGAAACTAATCAAAGAGGGGTAAACCAGGTCTGAAACGATCAAGGGGCAGAACAAGGTCAATGAGGAGAAAAATCCAAACAAAGGGTTTTGAATTGAGGCTATCTCCCCAGCAGAGTCGCCAGTTTCTGTTGTAGGAAAATCTGCCTGTGGACAAGTAGATCGACCTCTAGGGCTTGACCTTAACCCTAGACAGAAAAGTGCTTAACGTGGAAACTAAATTTCTTTCGAATTTATCTAAACTAATACACGAGAAGGAAGGATGATAGAAGTACCTTTTTATCGACGTTTGTCCCTGCACACTCCGAGTTGCGCTCCAATCTTTTGCTCCTCGCTGAAAGCTATGGACAAGACAAGATACAACCACTTCCTACCCTATTGACATTAGCTTGAAAACAGATCTATCACTAAATGATAAGTTCATGTGACACTAGACACAAACTAGAAAGAAACAGGCCAAGCGTGTCATATTAATGAGAATAACGACAGTAGTACTTACAATCGTAGATGCAAATGCGACATCTTCGTCAAGTCCTCTTTGTCTAACCCTTGCCTGAAATATCCAAGACCTGGATAACAGCAGCTTCACTGATCAATCTTCTTTGGCTAACTGCAAGTTTCCTCCAAGATCATAAGTTTCACATATTCAATTCTTCCCAATACCACTCATGAGATCATAAGTTTGGTATGATTATCTCTTTCTATCTTCATACCACTCATGAGATCATAAGTTTGGTATGATTCTCTCTTTGCCATCCCCCTTTCACCATTAGAAAGCTTGCTTATATAGCCTTGGAGAGGCTCAACCATCTTGAGATATCCTTGGGGAAGGTGAGGATTTTTCTCCTTCAGTTGAGGATCTGCCCTAGGATCATGGATGGACTAGGGATTCGAATCCAACTGCTTTCCAAGAATGAAAAGATGCTTCCCCCATTCATCTCAACAGCTTAACAACCGCCCAGAATAGGTAGCGCTTCCTTAAAAGGGTCATCAGAGCATTGTAGCGCTCCCTAGTAAGCTTTAGGGGGCGCCAGCGCTCTCGAAATCTATAGCGCTCCCTCAAAAGGGCCAGGGGAGCGTTATAACACTCCCTGACAGTGTATTGGGGAGCGTCGGCGCTCCGAGACAGTGTAAGGGGGAGCGCTCCTCTCCAAAACTCAGTTTTTTGGGTGCTTTCAGATGGCAAAAGGTTGTTTGACTTCAGTAGATCAGTTCTCCTCCTTCAAATCAGTCANAGTGTCGTTATCATGACAGTATGTCTGAACATCCTTTGTGACACTAGTGACCAACTTGTGACACTTGCGAAAGTTGATGCGACACTTACGACAATTAAGAGGGATAATGCGACACTTATCCAGCTGAGCAATTTTGACGTGTAACACTATGGTCCAGAAAAACGTGTCCTTATCACACCAGGAAACAATAACTATTTAAACATGTCCTAGATCTTTTACCTCCTATCATGCAAGATAGAGGAAGATATCTGAAAATAAGTTTTTTTAAAAAAAATAGAATAACAAAAAGATACTCCTGTTGGAGTCTTTAAATCAAAGATATTTTTATTAATGACATTGTTTTTTTTTTTTTAATAGGAAATTACTAGTCTAATGCTCATCTCGTGAATCTTTTCCTTAATCATAATACATCAATCTACAGCTCACCTGAAAGAATAAAAACAAAATCAAAATTAGATAATAATTAAAACAAATAATTTCAAAAGACAAGCTACAGGATTCTGTAGCTAGTTTAAAATAATAAAAATAAAATAAAAAATGAATCTATCTATTGTTTCTAAAACAAAATCAAATAAAAAAAAAAATCAAAACAACTATTTAGCATTTCAGAGATTTGATAGTGAAGCATATGATAAATCTAAATTTATAATGGTGTTGAAGTTTTTTGAGTTTTTAATAATCACATTACTAGACTGCTTAATCCTCTTGTTTCTTTAGGAACGGTGGGAGATTTGAAACAAAATCGAACTGTATTGCATCGATATGGATATCATTCCCCATAATATGGTCATCGATGTCCTCTTGAGTGTTGTACACTTTAATTGTCTAAATAAATAGATAATTAAGGTGTTCAATATGAATTGTCAAACCGAGGGAAATTTTGTTATTATAAGATAATTGTGCACAGTCTATGCTAGATTATGAAAGAAAACACTAATATTGCAGTAAGGTAAATTAACACTAAAATAAATAGAATTGAAAAGATGAACAATAACACAAGTTGCTGACATAGCTGGAGTGCTAATCTATTGTTGCAGAATTGAAGTCACACTTGCATAACTGAAATCTAATTTCCAGGAGTAGAATTTGATGAGTGTATAAGAATCCTGGATTATCTAATCTATTCTAATTTTCTATATTACTCTTGCAGAAGGAAGTTCTGTGCTAATTGTTGAAAGGAAGTCTACTTAATTGCAGAAAGGGAATTCACACTTCTATTTACTTTTGCTTGAAAACAGAGATTTAATCTAATGCAGAAAAGGAATTAACTTTCAAAGCAATTCTCCAGCAGTATACAACAATTGATTCTAACTCTCATGAGACACATTGATGTGCATTAACAGAAAGGGATTGAACTGTAACAACAAATGTATTCTAGAAATGCATAAACAAATAAATCACACAACTGTAAATAATCAAAGAAGTTAATCTAAAACTCACAACAGAGGGGAGTCTGTGAGGAAGTTGGGCCCTTTATTTCTCACTGAATCCACTCTAAAAGACTACAGTAGGTTGGATAAACTCAAATCAGTTCTTTATTAAATCGCCAAAATGGTCAAATACAAAATGCTTCACTTCACTATCTATTCCACAACTAATATCCACTACATAAATGGTTACAAAGATCTGTTATTTAAAGACAGAGACATTCAGTTGAAATGGACTCAGAACAGCCTTGAGAATCATAGATTCTCAAGTTGTTCGTATGATAGAAAAGATTTTTCATCATCACAAAATCTGGGAAATGATCTTGCTCACGAGCTCAAGGAAAACATGAGCCAAAACATGTAACAACCCTGAGGATCGGTCTTTGGGATATGGATTTGAATGATATACCAGCTTCCAAGATCAGTGGGAATCTGTTGCAGCAAGTGTAACAGCTTCCACGAAAGGTGCGCAATTGTTGTAGTCGTGTAACAACATGTAGAGCTGGCTCACAGCTGTTAATAGCTTCCAATAAAGGTGCACAATTTATGTGGTCATGTAACAGCATGCAGAACTGGCGCACAGTTGTAACAGCTGGTGTAACAACAATGATCTTTCTTCAATACTTGGTTGTTTTTCTTTAATCCACACAGTTTGATCATTAGTTTGACATTCATGGGTAAAATATGAGAAATGTTACCAATAAAACATGTTAAGTGAATAAGAATACAAAATAAATATCAATGATTCATACCTTGGGAAAAGGTCTTAGAAAACGTTATATTAGGCATTTTAGCATAGAAATGATAAGGTTGAATGAGCAAAAGATATAGTGAAAAAGGGACATTTATGGGTCCTAACATCCCCCCCAACTGAAGACATTGCATTTCCTCATGCAATCCACATTCAAGCCTTACTCTAAATCTAAGTCAGGGAAGTGACTCCTCTAGTGCAAATTGCTAAGACAAATTGCGAAGTACTAGTATGGGAAAAATCAATCAAATCACCTATGTGTACCCCAACGTTTGTTGTTTCAAAAATATGTCTGAGTTTCTTTGTCTTCAAGAACAGAATCAGTTTGAGTTGCTTGAGTTACAACTTGTAAGTGTAACAGAGGTTATTGTGTAAAAGTTGTTGGTAAACCAACAACTAATGTATTACCTTGAGATCTCTTCTGCCTTAATGGTTCTTGTAGAGAAATAAGGTCATATTCCGTCTTGACTAAGAAATTGGACGGTTCTTCAGTATGACCAATGACTGGTACTTTCACTATTTTATACTCTGCCTGAAAGTAAATATTACCACATTCATAGCACATGTGATCTCTATTTTCATTCATAACAGTTGTTTCCTGTGCTAATATATCCAAAGTTGACTCCTCTGAGTTTTTCTATCGAGCAACCTGCAATTCCTTCTTTAGGGAATCCAACTCTCCTTTGAGGCTTTCATTTTCCTTCATCAGTTCAGTAATCCTGGAATTTTTTGTACACTATATCTTCTTCTCAATTTGAGCAAATAGTTGAGCAAGTGGTACATCATCATTATCCTCATTATTTTGTGTAACTAGTTTTTGTGTGGAAGATACACTGATGATAGTTGGTTCTTGTGTGGCAGATACAGTGATGATAGTTGGTTCTTGTGTAATAGTTAATTCTGACATAACTGGTTCTTGTGGGACAGCCTCTTCCTGGGTAGTTGGTTCTTGTGTAATAGCTAAGTCTTGGGAAGAGGTTGGTTCTTGTGTAGCATTCACTTCTTGAAAAATGGAGGATAATGGATGAAGAAGGGGTATTTCCTGTTCCATATTCTTCCATCCAACTGCTGCTCCAGTAGACCTCGCTGACCTAGTTTTCTTCCTAGGTAAGGTAGAGACAAAAGCAGGGGTGTTCCTTTTCTTTTCTTTAGGAGAAGGAGTTAATTCTTCAAAAACCAAACAAGGAGGAAAATATGCAATGCGAGGGTGTTCTCCTATAATCTGTACTTCTTCACTCGGTGAATTACGCACAGAATCATCAAGCGGATCCGATGATTCTGCTACAATTCGTTTACATTTGGCCTAAATTGACAAAATGGTTTCTTGAAATTTCTTTCCCAAGCTAAAATCTGGTATACCTATCTCCATAAGATCAATTTGTACCTTACTCAGGTTTGTATCATTTATGTCAAAATCTGGTAGGGTCTGAGCATCAGCAAAATTAGGACACTCTATCTGAGCAACAGGAGGGTTTTGAGTTGCTTCTGGTTCAACAGTAGATGAATTTGACGTACTGGAAGTTACAGTGGGGGATTCAACTATTGTTGCAGCTGAGTGCTGAGGCTCATGACTTGGTCCATGGATTGGGTTTTCAACTGCTGGCTCAATTTGGTTGTTCTTCCTCTTCAGGTAATGGGTCATTAGGAATTCCCATTCCTCTACGAATCAACAACCTTATCAGTCTTTGATTGGAAATACAATTCTTGGGATTCTTTGATTTCTTGACAAAGTGAGCCATATTATGCAAGGAATGAAGAAGTTAATAAGGGATATTTATTAGCTTCCGATGTCTTAAATGTGACAGTAGGATACAATCAGAAAAATAAACTACTTGATATCTTCCCTCGCATGTAATGTACCTTTTTACAAATTCTGATACTTTTCCCCATGGTGTTGGTAAGGAACTTACATCTACACCTTGGCCCTTGGTCTGAAATTTCTCATCGTCCACGAGAAAACCCTTTTGTGCGTCGGGAAGATGTGATTTTTTGCTAAACCACCTTTCTCCTGTGGTCTGCAACTCTATCACAACAGCCACGGTTTCCTCTGTCACTAGAATCCTCACCCAGTGCACCATTGAATACCCTTCTGTGAGATTCTGACTGAACTCCAATACCTTTGATTCATTAAACCCCTGTAGCTTCTCAAAATAAGAAATCCATCCAGCCTACATAAATTTTTGGTAAACATCTAGGTGTAGTAGCAATGCATTCAGATTTTCCAGTTCATACCTCATAGTTGATCCTCCCATGACGATGTTTTAGAGTCTAAGCAGTCACAAAGGAGGAGAAACTAGTACCTAAACCAGAGACACGACAAGTTCGAACGAGGATTGCATAAAGAACACAGTGTCTCAGCGAAAAATAAGTGTGGTCGAAAGGTGGCGGAGGT
Organism: Picea mariana; assembly: GCA_032191745.1. NCBI lineage: Eukaryota > Viridiplantae > Streptophyta > Pinopsida > Pinales > Pinaceae > Picea > Picea mariana. The sequence continues at coordinate 22,421 of JASDQU010013876.1, read as the reverse complement.
GAATATAAAATGGGATTTTAATGTTATGACAGTGTAGATTTTCGTTCCCCCCAACTAATCTGATTGGCTCATGGCTCAACGAATTTAGGACAACCGGTAGGTAAGCATTAAAGCTTGCTTCCATATCTACATCACTTTGACCCATAGGATTAGTAATGTACCTCATAATTTATCGCATGAACCGATCTGTCAGAATAAATGCACTATCCAACCACCATTTGATCCGTGGGGAATAGTTGTAATGATGATAGATGGATCTGGAACATGAGAAATGATGAGATGAAAAGGGGAGCATAGGTGGAGTCCTTTCATTGGTTGACCAGCTGGAAATCTGCAGATGTGGAGTCAAGTAATGATGAAGCGATATTTTTTGACAGAGAGAGAATTAATTGGAAATAAAAACTTCTTCCAATTCTGTCTAGTTGAATGAAGTAATTTGGAAAATGGCGGAAATCTTCATAAAAACAACGTAAATGAAAAAAACAACAGTGCTTCAGCATGGAAATATAGCATAGCGGGAAATATTGATGGAGTATCAGCATGGGAAAACGGAAGAAATGCAAAAAAATGGGTGAAGCGACATGTAAAATAGCGAAAAACAATAGCAGTGGTAGGTGTATCAGCATGTATTTTGGTCGGCCATTAGGTGGAATTAGGTGTAGCAGCATGTAAATCGGTCAAATTGTCAGAAAAGAGTTTAACAGCATGTAAGATGGAAAAATAGTCAAGAAAATGGTGTAACAACATGTAAAGTGACCATTTTGTCAGAAAGAGGTGTAACAGCATGTAACCCCGTCGAACACAGAATCCCTTAGTTTTTAGGAAGTTTTTCAAACTTCTAAAAACTAATTCTTCGGCTCCCTTCATTGCAATGTACCTTGTTGTTCATCAATCCATCTGCACACAAGTAACTTCCTGATACCCTTCTAGGCTGAAATTATTAGAATAGCAAAGAACCATAAAAATTTAAAAAGATGAAATACTTTAAGCAAAAATAGAAAAATTCAAATTCGCTGAGTTTATTTATATACAAGGTTTTATTGAAAAGAAAAAAGTTCTAAGGTTTAGAAGGGGAAGGAGCAAGCTCCTTTCCCTTTAAAAGTTGATAACCTGTATCAGTTGTACATCTGGATTTAAATTCTACCTTGGAAAGTGGGTGTCAATACAGGCACGAGCGATGACCATTTGCAAGTGACTGTGTATTGGATCCATCAATAGTGATCAACCTGACTGTCCCATTGGGAAAAATAGTGTCTACCTCATAAGGTCCCAGCCATCTTGTACGCAGCTTACCCTGAAATTATTTAAAGCGCGAATCATACAACAGAACCCAATCTCCCTTTTTGAATAACTTATTCTTGATGACTCGGTCATGCCACTTGGTTATTTGTTGTTGAATTACTGTGGTTTGATGAATAGCGTCCAATGTCTTCTCATTCATCTAATTTAGTTGTTGCAGTCTGGCCTTCTATTCCACATTCAAGTTTAGATTGACTGTTGATGCAGTTCTTAGGGTTTTGATCTCAAACTCAATGGGAAAACAAGGCTCTTCCCATATACCAGTTCATAAGGAGAAAAAGTAGTTGTGCTCCTTCAAGTAGTTCGATAAGCCCATAGAGCTTCATGCAATCTATTAGACCAATCCCTGCGATGTTCCCTCACTGTCTTAGTAAGAATAGATTATATTACTTTGTTTGTACTTTCCACCTGCCCATTACCTTGGGGATGGTATGGAGAAGTTGTCCTATGCAAAACATGATATTTATTGAGTAGGGCTTCAAACTTACGTGATGTGAAAGGTGGCCCCCATCAGTTACTAAATATCTGGGAACTCCAAACCTAACAAAGATATATTCAAACAAAAATGCTAAGACATCTTCTTCTGAGGCCCTGATGAGTGCGTTTGCCTCTACCCACTTGGTCATGTAATTTGTGCAGACCAATATATAGAATTTTTTACTAGAAGGTGGGTTAATGGGCCCTACAAAATCTATGGCCCATCTCTCAAAAATCTTTAACACCACTTGAGGCTGGAAAGGCATCTCATCCCTATGATTTGGCTGATCCATTTGTTGGAAACTATCATAGGCTTGGACATACTTCTTTTCATCTTGAAATATTTCGGGCCAAAAATAGCCCATCCTCAAAATTTTATGCCCATTCCTTTTATCAACAAAATGACCCCCACAAGGGCCATCATGGCAAGCTTTAATCAGATCATAAACTTCATCATCTCTCACACATCTCCTGATTTCTTGATCCAGACTTGTGTAGAAAAGATATCCCCCTATCCAACTATACCAAGCACTCTTCTGAATAATATTCCTTCTTTCTCGAAGAGATATATGTGGAGGTACCTTCCCTGCAACCAAATAATTAGCAATGTTTGCATACCAAGGTGAGTGAGAAGATACTACAAACAAATGTTCATCTTGAAAGGAAGCATCTACATGTGAATTATCATCATTTATATTCAATCTTGAGAGAAAATCAGCAACCACATTTTCTTTTCATGGTCTATCTACTATAGTGATGTCAAATTCTTGTAGTAATAACAGCCATCTTGTTGCTCGGGCATTAGTAATAGGTTTATTCATCAAATATTTAATTTTTGAATGATCAGTATCAATAAAAGTAGAATAACAAGTGATATAATGCCTAAATTTATTGATAGCATAAACTTCTGCCAAGAATTCTTTTTCTATAGCTGTATAATTTAACTCAGCAGGAGCCATGTTCTTGCTGATATAGTAGATAGCATAGAGATATTTGTCCTCCTGTTTCCCTAGCACTACACCAATTGCAATTTCTGAGGCATCTGAAGAAATGTGAAATGGCAGAGCCCAATTGGGCCCTCTCAAAATGGGAGCTGTGGACAATTTATGTTTTAGATATGAAAAAGACAATTCGTAATTGTCAGTCCAACTAAAGTCAACATCTTTTGTTAATAGAAAAAATAAGGGAGAGGCAAGAATGGAAATTTTTTTAATGAATCTCCTGTAATATCCAGCATGCCCTAAAAATATTCTTACCTCTTTCTGAGTTGATGGAGTTGGAATGTCCAAAATTACCTGGATTTTGGCTGGGTCTACCTAAATTCCTACATAAGAAATGAAGTGTCCCAGCACCACACCTTCACTCATCATCATATGACACTTTTCTGTACTTAGAGAAAGATGAGACTGTATACATATTTTGAGTACTTTTTCCATATTAGCTAAAGATTCATCGAAATCAGTACCATAAGGTGTAAAGTCATCGATGAATATTTCCATATAGTCATTCACTGTATCAGAGAAAATACCAATTACAGCTCTCTAGAAAGTAGTTGGTGCATTACACAAGCCAAATGGGAGAACCTTGTAGGAAAATGTACCCCAATGGCTGGTAAAGGTGTTCTTAGCTTGGTCTTGTGGAGAAATTTTTATCTGGTTATAGCCACTAAATCCATCTAGGAAAGAGAAAAAAAATTTCCTAGATAGGTTGTCTAGAACCTGATCAATAAATGGAAGAGGGAAATGATCCTTTTGCATGGCCTTATTCAGGGCTCTATAGTCCACACACACTCTCCATTTACCATTATTTTTAGGCACAATAACCAAGGGTTAAACCCACTCATTGTTTGATATAGGGTAGATGAATCATGCATTAAGAAGTTTTCGGAATTCTTCCTTAACAATCTCTTTAATATTAGGGTTCATCCTCCTTTGGGGTTGTCAAATGGGTTGACATTATTCGTTAATGTACATATGGTGGGTGCATAGTTCAGATGAAATTCCTTTCATATCCATGTAATCCCAGGAAAATGCCTCTTTATGTTCAATCAATAACTTCATCAAACGACCAGTTTTAGCAGAAGATAAATCAGAATTGATGTTCAGGGTTTTTCTAGGTTTGATTTCTATAACGATGCTCTTAGAACTGAATTTGGGAAATAATTCCTTTGTTTCATTATCTATTGTTACAGCTGAATTAACTTTATTTACAATGATTTCAGAGAACATCTCTAGGCTGACTCCTTCCTGGGCAGTAGGGTCAAAGATTCTACTCAATTGGTGATACGTGTTTGGTGTAACAGTAAAGGGGTCACTGATAAAGCTATTGATTAGCTCATCCTCTTTCTTGTCTTTGAAACTCAGGGATTTTCCTATCATTAAAACAGGAAGAGCGCTTTCATCCTCAAGGTCCATCCATAAATAATTTTCGGGTTCCAAACTAGGTGTAGCATGAGGATAAAGGGTAAGTTTCTTGGTATCATATCCATCAGAGATGGTCATTGAACTAGATCTACAACCAATGAAAGCATCATTTGTAGCTAACCATGGTATTCCTAGAATTAGAGGATGACCCCCCAGATGGGTTTTAGGTTGCAATATGACAAAGTCAGCAGGATACTCCCATGAATCAACTAAAATAACTAGATCATCGATTACTCCTTCTGGTTGAATAGTAGAACGGTCAGTTGACTCTAAAATAGTAGGAGTAGGTCGGACTTTCTTTCTGAGTTGCATAAATTGTGTCATCTCTATTGGCATAATGTTAATTCTTTCCCCTAAATCAACTAACACATCGGGAATAAATGTCTGCCCAATTTTGATAGTGACTGTAGGGTTTCCTGGGTCACCATATTTAATAGGTGGGGTTTTGCCTAACATCAATTCAGACAATTCTCCGACTAATTGTATTGTGAGGGGGACCCTAGGTTTCCTTCCAGGATTTTCTATACAGAGGTCTCTCACATTCTTCACATAAATAGGGACATCCCTAATCGCTTGCAATAGTGGAATTTTAACATGCATATTTTGTAATTCTCGTAAGAGATTGAAGGATGGTAATTCCACAGTTTTAGTAATTTCCAATATTTTAGGGAATGAGGGTTCTTCTAATTCTATGATAGGTTCATCAATTTCCTCTGTATCAGCAGATGGTTTTTCCCCCGATTCCTTGTTTGATTTTGAAGATGGAGCATCTTCAATTATTGGCTCGACTATTCTCCCTGATCTTAATTTTATCTCATCACAAGGCATAGGGGTAATAGACAGAGCTGGCACATTGTGTATATCAATATTCTGAATGGCCTTATTATTTGGATTTGGGTTAGGTAGCACAGGCATCTGAGGTCATAATGGAGGATTGTTCTGTGGGGCATTGGGAGGTAACTACAGTTGTTGTTGTTGGAACTGGGGTTGGAACTGTTGTTGATAGGGGTTTTGTTGGTGAGGGTTTTGATAAGTAAGTTGTTGTTGAGGGCCTCTCCAATATGGGTTCCATTGCCCAGGATGATTTTGTTGTTGTTGCATAGGTACCCATGCATTGGGATCCTAATAAGGAGGTGGCATCTGATTTGGAGGGGAGGAATTCATCTGGCCATATTGAAGCTAATTGTTCACATTATTCCAATAATTAAGTGCTGCAGGAGAGAATTGAGGGTTTGTACCTTGACTTCGTGGCTACCATTGTCTTCTCTGTGTTATTATATAGACAACCTCTGCTTCCTCATTAGTCACCTTCATTTATTCTTTTACACCTGGTAGGGAGGGACATTGGTTAGTAGCATGATCTAATTCACAAATAAGACATACCTGAACACTGTTCAGTGGGCACACCCTTAGTGGATGTTTCTTTTTGCATTTCGAACTAAAAATGGACAATGCCAGATCTGATTCTACTTGTTTCTGTTTGACCTGCAGAGTGTCAATTTGTGAAGCAAAAGAGTTAATCATTTCTGTTTTTAAATCTTCTAACAGATTACCTATTTATGCTCTTGTTGCCCCTCCACTGGTTGATTTCTATACCCTTGAAAAAGTGGTATCCTTGGTAGCTGACCTTTTCCTTATATATCCTCGAGAGCATCTCTTACAAAGATTTATAATGTCTTCATAGGATTCCTTAGATATATCTCCCTTGCCAAGCATATTCAACATATCTAAACAATCATCTCTAACTCCTTTTAGAAAAATAGTTTTCAGAATGTCCTTACTCACATCTGGATGTCACAACCTTTGTAGATTATACTAGAGTCACTCCACAAAATCTTCAAGGGTCTTGTCCTCCTTCTGAGACATCTTGAACAATTCATCTCTTTGTTCCCTCTTTTGGTAGTAGTCTTGGTACTTGTTCAGAAAATGTTGCCTCATTTGTTCCCATGTTGAAATATTCTCTCCTCAGGGCTCATGAACCATCTTAACGCGTTACCCTTCAATGTAGTTGGAAACAATTTAAGATTTTGTGCAGTGGTAATGTAGTCATAGCTTCTACACAGAATATCAAATTCAAATAGAAACTCATCTAGATCCTCAGTAGATAATCCATGGAAATTTGGTAGGGCTGAGAGAGGTATGTTATTCATAGGAGCTATCCCCCGTGTGGAAATATTAGTAATAGGAAAGACCAAGGTAGAGATAGTATTTTCATCATTTACCTGATCTTCATTGTTCATTGGATCCTCATGGTAGATATATTCTTCATTATCTCCTTGATTTTCCATACCTTCTCTTTTTCTCTTTAAACAATCAATATGAAAAGTGTCCCACTCCTCTTTAGTGACTATTTGTCTGTTGATCTGAAAAATATCTTTAGTTTCTTCTAGATTTTCCCTGCTCCAAGCTACACTTGCTTGATCTTCAATATTCTCCAATGTTGCATGTTGACTTGTTGGTGACAAATCTTCAGCTTCAGCTTCAACCCCTGATGAAAACGATGTTTCAAAATGGGGTAGTTCTAATGACTGAGGAATATGTCTTCTTGGAGGATTTGAAGGGAAAAAGATAGATCCCGAAGAAGAATATGCTCTGGCTATAATATCATCAACAAAGGTTGGCCTTCCCAGTGCAAGACTCCTTCCACAACATCCTCTGGCACCTGTAGGGTTAGTAGTTCTAGGGATACGTCCTATTTTTCCTCATTTCATGCAGACTACTCATTCCTAAGAAAATAAAACTAATGTGCTTACAAGAATCTATAATTATCTTCCCTAGCAACGACGCCAAAATGTTGTACACTTTAATTGTCTAAATAAATAGATAATTAAGGTGTTCAATATGAATTGTCAAACCCAAGGAAGTTTTGTTATTGTGATATAATTGTGCACAGTCTATGCTAGATTATGAAATCAAACACTAATCAAATTGCAGTAAGGTAAATTAACACTAAAAGAAACAGAATTGAAAAGTTGAACACTAACACAAGTTGTTGGCATAGTTGGAGTTCTAATCTATTGTTGTAGAATTGAAGTCACACTTGCATAACTGAAATCTAATTTCCAGGAATAGAATTTGATGAGTGTATAAGAATCATGTATTATCTAATCTATTATAATTTTGTATATTACTCTTGCATAAGGAAGTTTGTGCTAATTGCTGAAAAGAAGTCTACTTCATTGCAAAAAGGGAATTCACACTTCTATTTACTTTTGCTTGAAAACAAAGATTTAATCTAATGCAGAAAAGGAATTAACTTTCAAAGCAATTCTCTAGCAGTATATAACAATTGATTCTATCTCTCATGAGACACATTGATGCACATTAACATAAAGGGATTGAACTATAATAGCAAATGTATTTTAGAAATGCATAAACAGATAAATCACACAACTGTAAATAATCAAAGCAGTTAATCTAAATCTCACAACAGAGGGGAGTCTGTGAGGAAGGTGGGCCCTTTCCTTCTCACTGAATCCACTCGAAAAGACTACAGTAGGTTGGAGAAACTCAAATCACTTCTTTATTAAATCGCCAGAATGTTCAGATACAAAATGCTTCACTTCACTATTTATTCCACAGGTAATCTCCACTACCTAAATGGTTACAAAGATATGTTATTTAAAGGCAGAGACATTCAGTTGAAACGGACTCAGAACAACCTGGACAATTGGAGATTCTCAAGTTGTTCGTATGATAGAAAATATCTGCCATCATCACAAAATTTGGAAAATGATCTTGATCACCAGCTCGAGAAAAACATGAGCCAAAGTGTGTAACAGCCTTGAGGATCGGTCTTCAGGATATGGATTTAAATGATATACCAGCTTCCAAGATCAGTGGAATCTGTTGCAGCGGGTGTAACAGCTTCCATGAAAGGTGCGTAATTGTTGTAGTCATGTAACAGCATGAAGAACTCGTGCATAGCTATTTACAGCTTCCAAGAAAGGTGCGCAATTGTTGTAGTCGTGTGACAACATGCAGAACTGACACACAGTTGTAACAACTGGTGTAACAGCAATGATCTTTCTTCAAGACTTAGTTGTTTTTTTTTAATCCAAACATTTTGATCATTAGTTGAACATTCATGGGTAAAATATGAGAAATGCTACCAATCAAACATGTTAAGTGAATAAGAATACAAAATCAAGATCAATGATTCATACCTTGGGAAAAGGTCTTAGCAAACATTATATTAGGCATTTTAGCATAGAAATGATAAGGTTGAATGAGCAAAAGATATAGTGAAAAGGGGACATTTCTGGGTCCAAACATTGAGCAATAAAATATTCAATCTCATCCTTAGAAAAATTATCATCAACCTCGATCACAGGGGTCGATTTATGATTATCACATTGTTGATTTCTCATTTTTCTAGATAGGAGTTGGCCTGGTCTCTTATTTGTAAAATTTACATCTGGACTACTCTGTTTTTTACACCTGTTCTTTTTCTTGACAGTTGGTTCATTTAAAACAACCTGAATCGGTTGAGGATTAGGGACAACAAGGATCCTATCCTTTAAATCATCTAAACATTATTCCAAATACTTTCTGGGCATAAAATTGCATCATGGCTTCTTCCCTTTGGATGGTTTCTGGATAACAGTAGAGTCTTGATCTATGGACGCAGGGCTTTGATGTAGATTAACATATATGTTTTCGATAGCGGGGGTAGATTAACAAGAAATTTTCCTAACTGCCCCCAGTCTTAGATAGATGCGAAAGCACGAGGATTTGGATGAGGCCATGGTGGAACAGGCTTGACTGTGGGTTTAGTTTTTGTCTGTGATAGAACTTGGCTATTTGCTGCAGGATTTCAAATCCACAGAGAGGAAAGGGGAAAACAAATTCCTCAAATGAAACAAATGTTTTTGAGAAATTGCTATTCAGAAAACGAAGCATACCTAAGAAATAAATTCATTTATGAAAAAACTACCCAGGTGGAAGTTAAACGACCCCATTTCGAAAATGGGTTTTTAACAGATTTTCCAAATTCGTAACTGTTTGCTCAAAATCCATCCCACAAAACCATGTCTTTTTTACACAATTACGGATTTGAACTCTGCTATATAATCACAAATGTGTAAAACCTCAGGGCCATTTAGATCTGCACTACTATAGGAGCCATGGTTTCAAAGGTAAACCATGAGGCAAAGAAAAAACAAAAATCACTTTTTCAATTGATTTCCAAACCCAAAGCACCAAAACCTACCACTTGAAAAAATGAGTCCAGGCCTGAGCTATGCAGGACAAGGGGTGATGTTTGAAGGTAAGTGTGTTAGTCATGTACCAGGACAATGAGACCATGATACGAATTCTAGGGGTAGTATTCATATTTCGAATTAAACCAAAGTTCTACCAGTTATGCGATCATGTATTATGTCAATGTGAAAATCTAATAATCAAGGATAAGAATGACTAAGTCATAACCCCCAATATGGATAACTCAAGTGTTATGGTAAGATATCAACCAATAAAATGATGGGTTTACAATGTTTAAGGTTTATGAATATGCCCTTAAATATTGCTCAGCTTTGCAAGGAAAAATACACAAACAGTATGATTTCCCTCAAACCAAAACTTGTTCTAATTTCATGCTTTCAGTCATGAAAATGAACAAGGAGATCGACAAATTAAAAAAAATAATTAACTAATACAAACAACTAATCCAATGAATTTTTTCAAAGCCAAAGATGATAAAAATGTTTGCAAGGAGAAGGAGGCAGCTACAGAAAAATTTATCCCTTTAAGACAACATTTTACAATGATAAAATTGACATGAATATTTGGCTACCAACAAATTTTTACTGAAAACAATTATGCATCTGAAAATTTTTCTTCCAAGTTATTGGTTTCTTCTCCATTTCTTATCCCGGACAAGTGATTTGGTCTTCCATAGACATTACTTGTTAGGAAAACACTTTAAGATGTTTATAGATCATTCAACTCTGAGATACTTAGTTAATAAGCTAGTGTTGGGGGGAAGGATATGCATATGGTTGTTACTATTTCATAAATTTGACTTTGAATTTGTGGTGAATCTTCCAGGATTCACCACAAATTCAAAGTCAAATTTATGAAATAGTAACAACCATATGCATATCCTTCCCCCCAACACTAGCTTATTAACTAAGTATCTCAGAGTTGAATGATCTATAAACATCTTAAAGTATTTTCCTAACAAGTAATGTCTATATTTTTGCAAAGCATACACCATTGCTAATCCTTCTCTTTCTTTATTGTTGTAGTTTTGTTATGAACCTGACAACTTTATGCTTGCAAATGCAATAGGGTTATCTATATCACCTTCTCTTGGTTGGGTTAATACTACTCCTAATGCAATTGCAGATGCATCTACATGCACGTGAAATTCTTTAGCCCAATCTGAAAATACTAAAATTGGCGCAATAAGCATCTTCTCCTGCAAAATATTCGGGCTCTTCTGGCATTCATCATTCCACTGGTACTTAGTATCCTTCTTCAACAAATTCTACATTGGCACCATGTTATGTGCATATCCCCTAATGAATTTTCTATAATACCTTGTATGGCTCAATGTACTCTTCAACTGGCGCACTGACTTTGGTGGTGGTAAGTTAACTATGACAACAATTTTAGCATGATCAACTAGAAGACCCTGTTTACACACCACATGCCCTAACAAAATGCCAAAAGGTGCATTGAAAATACACTTATTAATATTTAATGAGATTTGACACTATTTGCATCTATCTAACATTAGCCTTAATACTTCAACAAAATCTTTCAACAAACTGAACATTTTCTGATCATCCAAGTAAACCTCCAAAAACTTGTGAATAAAGTCCTTAAAATCTAGTACTACTAACCTTGAAAAAATGGTTTATGCATTCTTCAATCCAAATGGAATAACTGTATACTGAAATGAGCCCCTGTATGTATCAAATGTTGTCCTGTTTCTATCTTCTGGCACAATCCTTATATGTTGATAACCTGAAAATCCATCTGTAAAATAATAAGCTTCGTGTCCCCCCTACGTTCTCCAAAACTTCGTCTGTAAAAGGGGTAGGAAAGGGATCATGTAGGAAAGAATCATTCAACTTTCTCAAATCTACACAAATCTTGATCCCTCGTTGCTTCTTTTCTTGCACCACCATAGGACAGATCCATTCTAACTCTTCTACAGATTCTATAACACCTACTTCTAGAATCTTGTCAATTTCTATCTTTACCTTCTCTTTGTATATTGGATTCAATCTATACGACCTCTATCTGATAAGTCTTGCTTTTGGTTTTAGTGGGATTTTCATCTCTCCTAGCTCTCCTGTTAGCCCCTTCATCTCTGAAAATGTTTTTGGAAATAAGTAATTGTACTTGCGCAATAATTATGTGATTCTTTCTACTGTCTGATGATCCCAATAATCTCCAATACTAGCCATATTTGGGTTATCTATAGTGCCAATGTTGACCTTCTTAATATTTAAAGGTGTGGAATAATATTATGAGTCTAGATTGGGACCTTCTACTTCCAATTCACCTTCTACTTCTGGGATCTGGATGTTGCGTGAATTATCTTCTTCAGGTTCTTCTGCTTCTGCTACATGATAACAGTGTAGAAATTGTTTGACTGTCTGACTAGCATACCTCTAAGGTGTTGGAATTATTTCAAATTCGGGTTCTTCAAATATCCTGTATCTTACTACTTTTATCGTTCTGTCCATATCTAGACTGTCATGTTCAAAGGAAAATGTAGCTACAAAGCTATGTTGTATTTATTCCCAGTTGGAAGTTTCTCTACGTTATTCCTATTTTGTGTACTAGTTCCTCAGAATGCCTTCTAGTGTGTGAATAAAATGGTGTGTCCATTCTTCTAGTGGTGCTAATCGCCATTGAACTATGCACCTCTCTACATGTTCTTAGGGTTGTCCAAATCCTTCATATTTCTCCTCGTATTTGTGTTCATGTTCTGCACCAAATCTGACGCGTAGTAACCATTTGCACTAGAATCAATTGTTGATATTTTCCTTGTATGTACCCCACCATCTTGCAGGTGTAGCTTTTAAAGAAATATATAATGTTGGTAATATCTGATTTTCCATAAATTCTACCTCATATTTCATCAAAAATTCTTCTAAGTCATTTAATCCATAAAAAGTGGGAGGTTCTCTTACCTCTGTACCAACCCACCTCAGCGCGTGCGTCATTTTGGCACATCTCCTGGTAGATAACTCATGTAATCGTTGTTGCCAGTTTTCCAATCTTGTGTCAAAGTATGAAGCACAAGAACTAATACTCCTTCAACTAAGCATGGCATCAGCAGTTGGGTTGATATAATCCTCTTCGCGTGCAATAGTTCTGTATAGTTGATTCACATATTTTGTAAGGATATTATTCGTTGTAGGTTCCACATACCTACCTCCTTCCAAGGGATCCAGTGGAACAATAAATTTGTATTCTCCAGACTCAAATATCATTTTCCTTGTCTTGAAATTGATAATAGCCTAGTTATCAAAGGCCCAATCCAATCCCATCAGTGTTGGATATGGTGAAGTATTGTCCACGATGTATATGACTTCAAATTCAGCCATGGTGCACACACCATCTAGATATAATGGAATCCCCTTCAACCTTCCTATTGGCACCCCTATGTGCTAATTTCCGGCTTCAACTAAATAGGTGAATACCCTAACTGTGGTTCTCCCATAGCTTCCCAATTTTTCTTTGGAAAAACATTGACTTCTGATCCTAAGTCTAGTATAATATCCCCCATATTTAAATATCCTATGTTAGCATTCAATATGAATTCCCTATTGGTTCTTCTCTTCTTTCAAACCTAATTTACCCTTTTTTCCCCCTCTTCCCTAGGATTACACTTTTCCAATAAATTTTGCAGTACTTGTAAGGAATTTTTATCACTCAACAATTTGACACAAGATCCCAAAAAGTTTCTTAAGTTACTTACTTGTTCTTAAGACTACTCTTGATTGGTTTTATCGAATAATGAGGGCATTTCATAGACTGGTATCTCATCTATTGGCTTCGTTCCTGAAGTGGGCACAATATTTTCCTTCAAGATTTCTTGTCTAGCTTCCTTGAATATCTCTTTCTCCTTAGTCGCATAAAAATTTTGTTCATGCATTGTGATCTTTCAAATCCACTGGTATTGGTTCCGATCCTTCTTGGATGCATATTCCCTTGTCTTCTCTCCACCTATAGTTATTATGCTAATCTTATTCCCTTCTTCTTCTCTATGTTCTACCCCAATCAATTGCACGTTCTGATTAGTCCGGTAGTACATACATGTCGCAGTTGGATGTGGGAAGTCTCTTGCATACTACCCTGGTTTCTAATAGTTATGACACACGATTGGCCCCCGACCTCCTCCAAAGCCTCTTCCTCCACGACCTCCTCCTCTGAAGCCTCCTTTGTCGCCATGATTTTCTCCTCGTGGTGTGTCATACTAAGGTCCTTTATTATACTACGGTTGTGGGTTATTGTATTTTTTTGGTGTTGCACATTGTTGTGCATGGTTATATTGTTGTTTCCCTTGAAAAAACTACACATTATACTATGGTTGTGCTGCAAATTGTTGTGTGATATTGTATTGTAGTTTATGTGCAGTTTTACACTATGTTTGTTGTGTAGATTGTCATGTTACATGTTCATCCTGTACCCTGTATGTATATACAATCCTTTATTTCATCATCTCCAAGGTTCTACAGTCCTTGTCTTCGTGTCCAACTAACTTACAAAAGTTGCAATATGTTTCAGAACTGTCTGGTATTTCTCCATCAAGGGGCAATGATAGGGATCATGCCCATGTGTTTTTCAAATCTCACACCATGGTCCTCCTGGGGCCAAAGGTTTTTTCATACCCAGTCCAATATACTGTGAAAATAATGGACACTCATTCTTGTGATGACCTTCTGTCCTGCACATTGTACACTAGACATCTTCTCTTTTCTCCTTTCCTTTGTTCTGATTTAGCTGGAATTTTAAGTTCTTCATGTTAGAAAAACAGGATCATGGAGTAATAAAACAAAATAAATGTGTAAATAAAACAAATAAGATACACAATACAATAGAGACATAGATATACGTGGTTCACCCAGTTTGGGCTACATCCACCAAATAAATTGTCAGGTCCTTCCTTTATTATTATCCAACAAATGAAGGGATACAACCTATAGCAAACCCATTGTAACTTCCTCTTATTTCTCTCACAGTATCCTCTCTCAGAATACAATATTCACAATGATACATAGCCATAATACATTTCCCTCATAAAAGAGGGTTTCCTTCTAGGGTAAAAAAACACTAACATAAATTCTACCATCAGATATGTGACCTTATAATGAACGGTCCAGATCTACAATGAAATTACAATATACATTTA
>JASDQU010013875.1:132198-144024 GCA_032191745.1 Picea mariana | reverse complement strand
AAGGCGTCATAATTTGATAAATGGGGTCACATTGCATCTTCAAAAGGAGAAACAAGATAAGATTCAAGAGGGTAATGAGAAGATGCTTGAAAAAGTTGAAGTTCATCTAGAGAATGTACATGTTAAATATTATGGTATTATCTCCAAGGCTAGAGCAATCAAAGACCAAACAACAAGCATAGAGGATTCCATTGTCTCTAGAAATAATATAGATGAAATGTATGTGCAGAGTGAAGGAAAACCATCAAATGTGAAACCATACCGACACCCTCACTACTAGGAAAGATTTCAAGGAAGACAAGAAGATCGATATCAACATTATCAAGGAAGAAGATGGAATACTCATCAATATTCATGGAACAAGGCATCAAAAAACCATTACTCAACAAGATATTATCATAGACCAACATATACTACAAATTGGATAAGCTTCAACAACAATACATGGAATCAAGAGAAAGAAAATTATGTAACAACTAGCCACCAAGGATTATGATTGAAAAGAATTGGTTTTGGATGGATGGATCATCATCAATGGAAGGAAGAAAGAAGGACCATAAGAAAATCGTATTACTTGGTTTCATCACATGTGAATCCTTTAATTTCAAAGCTATGAGGAAAAATCTTTTTGAAAGAGGGTACTATGTTATGACTCAAGGGGGCAATATATAGGGTTAAATGTACATGATATGATCCCAAGGGGGCACATATATGGGGCTAAATGTATATGTAATGTGTAAATATATATGTAATAGGGTCGAACTAATAGTAAAGGGGCCTCATGTGTAGGTGTGAATTGTGATGTATGAATGTAATTTGGAAATTTGGAAGAGGTTCTCCTATTATTTAAGGAGTTATTGTATAACTTATCTGTCTTGGAGTTGTGCTTCACTGTCACATTTTGTACATGGTGTGTTGTTTTTTTCTATTATGATATTTTAGCATTTGGTTCATAACACACACACACATAGGACCAATGGAAAAACATTGCATAAAATCAACACTTTTGGGGAGATGCAACATTTTCTCCACATTGCAATTAAATACAAAAAATCTTAAAATACCCTCTAGAAGAGGACAATGCAAGCTTGTGCATCAGAATTTTTTCAATTTTTTTAACTATGTAGCTTTGGAGATATTGAAATTTCACTTTGTTGATTCATGATGAGATTAAAATCAAATATATATACATTTTAGTAGAAAATTAATTAAAATAATTAAATCTAATGAAATTAGAGAAAAATTGTATGGGTGGTAAGTAGATTCGATGTTGAATCTAACAATATGGAGTACGACTACAACTTAGTAATATTTCATAGGGTCCACTCCTTTCAAAGTCGAAGAAACTTGGAAAAAATACTATTGGTCTGTTTTTGTAGTGTTTGCGGGTTTTTTTGGCCAAATTAATAATTTGGTCAAAATTTAACTTAGTTAGCTGAAAATTAAATTTAACAAAATAGTGATTTTTTTGTCAAACATTTATCCTTCAACTGAAAAGTTAAATATGAATATTCCATCAAAAATAATCACTTTCACTTCACACGAAAACGATATATGTGTGTGCGTGTGTGTGTGCAGATGATGTTGAAGATAAAATTGAACTAGAAATCAAGAAAGAATATTATGTATGTGTATATCATAATATGTACATCATGAAATTCATGTTTAGAATGCAGTAAATGTTTATGTMTATAGTTTATTTTAAGATTATGTTTTGAATTTATTGAATTATTATTTATATCGTTGATTTTAAGTTTTTTTGGTTTAGAATTCAATAAATTATTTGATGTGCTTTTAAATATATAGGTGCGCCATTTAACATTTCAAAAGAAATTGGTAGTTTCATTGGTATTAATGTTGACAATGACTTCTTAAATAACATCGACATCAAAGACTTGGGGCCCAAGAAATCTAACCATGTTGTACGATATAGTGTTGATTGGATTTAAAAAACTTATTTCAAAGTTGAATCAATGGTGACACAAGCTCAAGTTTTATCTAGTTTGTTAAAGTCCAATAAGTTAAGTGGCACCATCTTATTATTGGATAAAAGGTCAATAGAAGAGGCAAAGGTAAATCAAGATGTCTTTGAAAAATTAGGTAACACAATGAAAAATCTTGGAAAGTCATGATCACATAATGTTAGCACTACACATAGAGTGAAACAAGTAGTTTTTGTTTCATCGATGACTACATTAAAACATTTATTAGTGCGCATGGAAAACTTGTTTGGAACCACACCAAAGACATTGCAAAAGTACACAACATTTAGGGTGTAAATAGATGCAAATGCTGAACTTGCTTGTTATGCCACTATTTGTAGGTATCCTTACAAGGATAGAATTTTAGAGGTTGTTAAAGCTATGGTGCATGAGCATTGGGTGGAAAATTCCCATGTTTCACTGAATGTAAGAGATGTTGTGCAACAAAAAATACTAGGAGGTTAGTATGAATCACATGCAAAAAAAAGCAAAGAGAAATGACTCAATTAGAGCTATCCAATAAATTCAAAGAGAGTCATCATGATATTGATATCCCATTGAACACATTTGTGAAAGTTAAACCATGGTATGTTAGGCCTATCACTATCTATGACACTTGTTGTTGTCATTACCATGTGGAATTTGATCTATATAATGACAATTTCATTTATTGTGGTAAAACCTTTTGGAACGATTCACCTCCTCTTCCCACAGTCCATTCTTTCATATCCCACCTTCTATGTGAAAGGGAAGGTGATGAGTTCTTTTACCACAAACAATTTGTTGGTGGAAAGAAATGCAATCATTGTGAAAATTTGAATTTACTCCATTCTAAGTACCCTATTGATATAAAATATCCATAATCATCAAATATCACTATCAATTGCAAGAGATATGAATATGTTAATCTCAATGCTCCTTCTTCTCTTCAAGTCCTCTCTCTGAAAATATTTATTTTGCAATTACAAGTTAATTTTGAAAGCAGGATAACATGCTAACAATTGGTTTCTTTTATATTCAAGTCTTTTTGTTTGAGGTTAAACTATAGGATTTTGACAATAATTTCTGAAAAAACTATTTTTGTTTAATGAAATTATAAATTTTAAATGTACTTGATAGATTATATATATATATATATATATATATAAGAGATAAGAAACAAAGGGTATTATAATCTTTCATAGGTTTCAAATTGGGAAAATACTACAACTTGGTACTAACATTGGCTATTTTGGAAAGAACTAGGATTGGGGGAAGAATATGCGAAGTGATGTAAAAGGTACACAAACATCCCAACATACTATAATATTAGACTCAAAGAAAAGGAGGACTAGTTCATTTGGTTATTGAATCTTGTTGGGCTTGTGTTCCCAAAATAGCTCACAAAGAAATAGTAGAGGAAGGAAGAGAAGGGCATCAAATCTGGTGGTGGAAAACCATTTGGAAATTAAAATGCCCTACAAAAAACAAGATCTTCATGTGGCTACACAATAAGGAACCCACATGGGAGGTCTTTTAGAAAATAAATTTCATTGGATCAAGATGGTGCAATCAATGTCAACATGTAGAAGAAACTATATATCATATCATGTTTGGGTGTCCATATACCAAGGAGGTACGGAAAGACGTGGAAGATGATAGAGGTAAGGAACCTTTGGAAATTTCAAATTATTGAAGAGGCTTTTAGAACTTGGTGTTCTAGAAAGGAGACATTCAAGGTCAGAGCACTACCTCTTAACATAGCCCAGGGAGTATGGTTTACCAGAAACCTAAAAATGTTTGAAGATAAAGATACACTAGCTCTCAAATGTGCAGTCTAGACCCCAAATATTTTAAACATATATCCATAGTTGCAAGTAATATGGGCTTTACCAACAAAGTGAGAAATGTCACTCATGAGCCGAGTTCATACACACAAGGAAAATATATAAAATCAAAATAAATTTTTATTGATCAAATAAAAAGCTTAAATAAATTTACAAGAGAAAAACTACCTAAAAATCTATGAAAAAAATACTCCTTAAATCCTAAAAGCTAGAAACAAACGACAAGAATAAAGATAGTTGGAGAAGGGCTCTCAACTACTCCATAAGACTAGGAGATCGAACGGTATCGACATTAATAATCTCAATAATCTTCACACAATAATACATATGAAAATACTAGGGACTAGAATCCCTATCACTTCCAATAATTTAGGTTATCTTATAAAAAGCCAAAAGTTGTGGGACAAACTTCAAGTAAAATTATGGGTAAACGCATTTGGTCAACAACTAACTATTAAGTAAGGTGATTTGTTGAAGTCTTTATGAAGTATATGATTGAACACAATTTGGATAATAACATTGTGTTTTATATTAGCATTTTGTTTAAAAGTAATATAATAACATTGTGTTTAATAGTATTATTGTGTTTAAAAGTAATATGATATTGTTTTTTGGCTCATATATTTGTTTTGTTGTTGCACTTACATTCTAGTTTATACCCATCAAGGTTCAAGTCTGTGAAAATGGGTGGAACCAACCAATTCAGTCATTCAAATAAACTTAAAATAATACAACATTGATAGTTCAACAATAACCATTTTTGTTTTTGGAAAGATATGCACAAACATACTAATCATATTAAATCACGCATGCATAAAGGAAAGAACTTAAACAAAACACGTTAAATAAACATACTACCAACTAGGTCGATAATCATCCACACCAAGCGACACCAAGTTTAGAGTGGGAAATAACCCAATGAATTGGGTGGAAAACCCACTATCAAAAGAGCATAGTAGTGTTTGATCAAAATAGTTAGAGCAACAAGGCACAAGAGTAGTTGCAAAATAGTAAAAGGAGTCTAACCTATTGCCTTCCTTTACATCTATACTTATAGCCTAGGAGATGTTTGCCAATGTTAATTTTGATCAAATGCTCTAGTTATTGGTTGCTTGATAAAGTAAAAATTTATCAATATATGTATAATACAAGGTTAGCTTGATCCTTACAAGCATTAATTAGTTGGTTAGGGATGTGTTCACACCAAATAGTTTGTTAGATTCCTTATAGCAATCTTTGCTTGTCTAGTTAAAATTGGCGTGCTTGAACTTGTGATTGTTGGTCACTATTGTTGCTCGAGTTCACCTTCTACTATCGTTCATGATGTTTTCTTTTTTTTTTGTAAGTGAGTTTAAGAGCCTGTATTACTGGAGGAGGGTTGTGATACAAAAAAGGGGAACTCTCCGGTCTACCAAAAAGGAAACCAGGTGAAAGGTTCCCGAGTTGCGTTTTATGAAATAAACAAGGGGTATGACTGGACTGCCACCATGGGAAACCAACCCAGTGCTACCATATCCAGTTTTTGACAAGATAAGCATAACAAACATGAGAAATAAAAACAAAAACAACAGAAGCTGAGACTGACACAGGACTGACCCAACTGACTTGACAATAGACTAACCAGACACTAGTCCAAGATAATGATGTGTTTCTTTCCTTCATCCACCTAGCCCTTGTTCTCCTCCTTTTGGGAGACCGTGCGAGTCTTTCTGATATGTGTTGGCACTCCTTTCCCGTTGGTTGACGTGATGTCCATGTAATGGACTTAGCGCAGGTAGAGGTGGAATTGAGCAGCCAACCGCTCCATCTTGGCTTTCTGGTCCTTCTTGACCTCAATTAACAGTTTGGTAATGGTTTTTAGACTACTGAGGTGCCTCAAGATTTCGTTCAGTAGTTTCGTGTGTTCCTTGTTGTTCTTCCATCCAGCGTCCTCCCTTTCCGAGCTCACTTTGCTGATCAACATCTTTGTTTGCCACGCCATCTCCACCATTTTTTGGTAGAGGGTTTCCCTGGGCTGCGTGGCTCCTGGGTTAATTACCCAATCCACTTTCTGAGTTAGAGCATCCCAAGTTTTTCCCTTGCATTTTTCTTTGATTTCCTTTTCCAACCGTGAAATAGTCGTCTTTCCTTTCGGTGCAACCAGAGTATGAAAGGTGCCCTCCGCGTCTTTTGTTTCCTACTCCATCCTTGAAACCCGCTGAGGATTGTTCGAAGTTCCCTTCCCCAAGGGGTTTTGTTTTTTGTGCATTCGCTTCATTTGCACCATCCCGTCTAGTCTATGGCAGCTCCTTTTCTAGATTCTCGGCCTGTTCTCGTCTACACAGGGGTTCCTCCTTTCCCTGATCTTGTGTCTGTGGTATCCCCTACAATTGCGCTCTTCTGTTTGCATATATTTTTGTTGTTTCTTCTCTTATTGAACTTTCCCTGTTGTGGGCTCATCCTTCCAATCATGGTATGCCCATAGAGGTTAACCTTCTCGTCCTTTTTCCCTGTCATGGTATGTATGATCATGACGAATCAATCATTATACTTGTGCGGGCCCTTTCCCCTGCTCGCTTGATATCCTACTGTGAAAATCCGCGTAACTGGTCTTTGGCATGGTGGGTTGATACTGGTCTATGTCAATCCCTCTTACCTTACGTCATTCGCTGCCTGCTGTTTGTCGTCGATGCTTTTCCACGGTCTTTCCCTGCAAATATCATTGTTGACATGACCTTGTTGTCATACCCTCTCCTGTTGTGTAATTTGATTCTGCATTGTGATTGGTTGTTGAGTGTTGGGTAGTCATATCCTGCCTAGGTCCTTCGTGCCTTCCGTTGGGCCTTTCGTTTCCCTCCTTGATGTGACCTTCCTTGCTTAAGTTGATGTCACGATATTTTGTCATTAGTTTGATGCAGTCCATTCTGAATTGTCCTTCCGGGATGTTGATCCAGGTAGTATCAAGTTCTGGTCCTTCCTTGCTAACCCCCTCATTGGCAATTCTGTCTGCCAGGCCATTTGCTAACCTGCGTACACAGTGCAAATCCACTTTGTTAATCATTTGCAGATGCTCCTATATTTTCTGTAGGGAGTTTTCTAAGCACCAATGTCTCTGAACCTTTCCCACTCTGGTGCAATTTTGGAGTCTCTTCATCGTGTTGATGACCAGGGTGGGGTCACCTTCCATGATAGTGTTGGTCATCCTTTCATGGCTTACAATTTTGATACCGAGCTCCAAGGCTCCAAATTCCGTTGTGTTGTTGGTTGATTTTCCCATACTCCCAGCGTACAACTGGATTATGTTACCACAACTATCTCTGATCACCCCTCCCATCCCTGGCATTCCTGGGTTTCCTTTTGCCACCTCGTCAAATTTTAACTTGAGGAACCTTGCCGGAGGTGGTGATCAGTTTCTCTCTCCTATTTGGAGTTGCGGTGGCCACCCTACCTGTGTGTTGTTGCACCCATCTTTTAGGTGAAAAGATTCCAGGATTTGGGAGTCCTAGCCTGTGAGTTGCACTTTTCTAGTCTGGAAGTTGCGGCTCTACACCATTTCTCGTATTTGTGATATTATTGCTTCCTTGAATTTCCCTTCCGGAAGGCTTTCATTCATGAAGATGCGTCGGTTCCTTTCTTTCCATATTTTCCATATGATCATCCTTGGCATGAGATTCCAGCAGAGGTTCACCATTTCATTTTCACTGTAACTCTCATTCTAGTTATTGATGGTTGCACTGATGTTACCTCGAGTCCTATTGGACTGGCGAAATATGCCTGTCGCCCAATCCCAGATCTCTATTGTGTAATTACATTCATTGAGGAGGTGATTCATTGTTTCTTCCTTAGCTTGACAGAGGTGGCATCGTGATGGTCCTATGAAACCCCTTTTCTTTAGGTTTTTCCAGGCTAGAATTCAGTTGTGAAGTACAAGCCATTTGAACATTTTGAGTTTTTGCCCCTGGGGGCTGTCCCAAATCTTTCCCACTGTTGCGCCAAATATTCTTGGTCCTGGTATGAGATGTAATTATGAGCTTCTTTTAAGTTGAATTCCCCACCATTTCTCTTGCCCCATCTTAGTTGGTCCTCTTCTTCTGAGACTACAATTTTCATTTTCCCCAATTCCTCCTCCACCTCTTTCGTTATTGTTGTGATCCGATCTCTGTTTTGTGGATTGAGTTTGTCCCAGATCCTCCATCTGTCGTGGTCATTTTCTCGTTTTCAGTAGTGATGGATTTTTATTTTTCCTTGCGCGGTCATCTCCTGTTGGATTTCCTCCTTGTCTGAATTTTCCATTCTGGGTTCTTGTTGCCATGCGTCCTCATAGAATCTGGTTGTTTTACCATTCCTCACTTCCCAGAAGTTGTGTTTCTGGATCCAGTTTTTGTTGCGCCAAGCTAGATTCCAGATGGTTGATCCCTCCCTTATGCCCATAAAATGAATTCGTTCATGGTCATTGATCTCTGGGGCATACTTGGCCTTCCAGAGGGTTACCCACAGTTTTGACTTTTCTTTGACCAATCTCCACCAGAGTTTCACCCCGTAGGCTTCGTTGGTTACTTGTGGGTCTTGTAACCCTAGGCCTCCTTTGCATTTTGGTTTGCAAACCTTCTCCCAGGCCACAAGGGCCCATTTTTTCTTACTTTCTACTCCTCTCCATAGGAGGTCCCTTTGGATGGATTTTATTTTTTGGAGTATTCCTTTGGGAGCGGGAAACACTAACATCATATAGGTTGGAATTTCTTGCAGAACCACTTTGGTCAGGATAAGTTTCCTCGCTAGGTTGAGGGATTTGTAAGTCCATTTTTTCACCCTCTCCTATAGTTTTTTGATCATTCCTTCCCATGTTTCCATTTTTCATGCTCTATCCATCATGGGGATTCCTAAGTATTTCGTTGGGAGCGTTTTGCGTTCAGACCCCAAAATATTTTCCAGGTTTCTTTGAATTGTTGGGTTGGTATTGAAGAAATAGATCATGGATTTAGAGTGATTGATCTCCGCTCCCGAGGCTTCCCAAAACTCTTCTAAGATTATTTTATAGGGTTTCTCTTCCTTGACCGTGGGTGTGCCATGGAGTAAGGTGTCATCAATGAACTGTTGGTGCGTGGAGGTATGGCAGTTTTCGAAAGGTTTGATGCATGCTATTTCTCCTGTTGTAGTTGCACTTTTTATGTTTCTACTGAGTCCTTCCATCATCAGAATGAATAGGAAAGGTGATAGCGAGTCTCCTTATCTGATGCCTCTTAAAGGCCAGAAGGGTTTGGCTGGGGATCCATTTATTAAAAGAGAGTAACTTGTCGTTGAGACTAGGCTGACAATCCAGTTGATCCAGTGTTTTGCAAAGCCGAAAGCTTCCAGAGTTTTGACCATATAGTTTCATAAGCCTTTTCTAGGTCAAGCTGGATTATCATCCCTCCTCTCCTCTAGATTTTTAGTGTATGTATCAGCTCATGAGCATGGATGATGTTGTCCAAAATTTGTCGCCCTTCTACAAAACCTGCCTGTTCCTATGAAATTAGTGTGGGTAGGAGAGGTTTCAGTCTATTGATTATGACTTTGGAGATTATCTTGTAAACCACATTGCATAAAGCTATGGGTCTGTAGCAGTCTGGGCTCCTTGCATCATTTTATTTGGGGATTAGAGTAATCATTGTGGCAATTAGCTCTTTCAAAATGGAGGCCGAGCATCTGGATTCTTCCACCACCCCATAAACATCATGTTTGACCACTTCTGAGCAGGCTTTGAAGAATTCCACTGTGAAACCATATGTACCTGGGGCCTTTCTATTGGGCATCTCTTGGACCACTTGGTCAATTTCCTCCTTAGCGATGGGTTTGTTTAGGTTGATATTTTGTTCCTCGGTAACTAGCCTGGGGATGTGCTGAGTTATCCTTTGTATGGCCTCTGTTCGGTCTCGGTTGGGTTCTTGGGCTATCCCATGGAAGTGGTTTACCAGTATATTTTTAATCTTCTTGTGGGACTCTCTTTCGATCCCATCCTGATCCCAAATTTTTAGGATTTTGTTGTGGGTTCTTCTAGCAATGGTTGTTCTATGAAAAAAATTTGTATTCTGCTCTCTTTCATTTAGCCACTTGATTCTGGACTTTTGGCGCCATAGAGTCTCTTCCTGATGGCATCTTGCTTCCCATTCCTGGGTCATTTAGATATCTTTCTTTTTCTGATCCTCTGTATAGCCCTCATCTATGCATATTTCCTGGAGTTTCCTCATTCTATCTTCAATATTTTTTTTTTCTTGGTTTATGTTTCCAAATATTTCATTGTTCCACTCCTTGAGTTTATGTTTGATGTACCTGATTTTCTTATAAGGATTTAACAGCCTTGTCCCTTGATCTGGTTCTTTCTCCCACCACCATTGACTGATGTTCTCCTTGAAGGTGGGATGTTCGATCCAAAATTTCTCGAATCTGAAAGGTCTATTCTTCGGTGTGGTTTGGAAAAATGCTTCCAATTGGATTGGCCAATGGTCTGAACCCCCCCAAAGAAGGATGTTGTAGTCTAAAGTTAGACCCTGTTGAATGATGGACTCCGACACCAAGAATTTGTCTAGCCTCGTCGCTATCTGATGTTGATTTAACCGTTTGTTGTTCCATGTGAACTGGCCATTGATGGTTTTGATGTCCACCATCTCCACTATGTCAACGAAAGCTAAAATGTCTTTTGCATCTCTATCCATTATCTTGGTGCCTCCTTTCTTCTCCGCAAGTGTCGTGATGATGTTGAAGTCCCCAGCCAGGATCCAGTGGAGGTTGTTGGAATGGGCTTTCAGGTTTTCTATGTCTAGGAACATTCATCTCTTTTAATCCAACATCTAGGGACCATACACATTAGTGCATAGAATCACCTATGTGTTACCTATGATTTGCATGTTAACCGAAAGTGTGTGTCTGGTGGCTTTGGCTGCTAGTAGATTCATCACTTGTGGGTTCCACAAAGTGGGAATACCGCCTACCATATGTTGTCCTTCGACAACCAATGTCTTGTATTTTCCCCATTGTTTTTAGCTGATTGTTTCCATTATGTCTACAATACATTTTATCTCTGGGATGAAACGAGGTCCGGTTGTTCCTTCCTCAATCTGTTTTTAAGGATTCTTTGTTTTCATGGGTTGTTTAGGCCTCTAATATTCCATGTTATAATATTCATTTAAACATGTTGGGGGGAGTTCGAAATGAGCATTTTTATCTTACCTTAGTTTATTAGAAGAGCTCCCAGTTCATTTCCCTCCTTGATGTGACCTTCCTTGCTTAAGCTATTGTCACGATCTTTTGTCTTTGGTTGGATGTAGTCCATTCTGAATTGTCCTTCCGTGATTTTGATCCAGGTAGTATCTATTTCTAGTCCTTCCTAGCTAACCCCCTCGTTGGCAATTTTGTCCGCCAAGCCATTTGCTAACCTGCGTACCCAACGCAACTCCACTTTGTTAATCGTTTGCAAATGCTCCTGTATTTTTTGTAGGGAGTATGCTAAGCGCCAATGTCTCTAAACCTTTCCCACTCTGGTGCAATTTCAGAGTCTCTTCATCGTTTTGATGACCAGGGTGGAGTCACCTTCTATGATAGTGTTGGTCATCCTTTCATGGCTTACAATTTCGAGACCGAGCTCCAGGGTTCCAAATTTTGTTGTGTTGTTGGTTGAGTTTCCCATACTCCCAGCATAGAAGTGGATTATGTTACCACCACTATCATTGATCACCCCTCCCATCCCTGGCATTCCTGGGTTTCCTTTTGCCGCCTCGTCAAATTTTAACTTGAGGAACCCTGCCAGAGGTGGTGACCAGTTTCTCTCTCCTAATTGGAGTTGCAGTGGCCACCCTACCTGTGTGTTGTTGCGCCCATCTGTTAGGTGAAAAGATTCCAGGATTTGGGAGTCCTAGCTTGTGGGTTGCACTTTTTTAGTATGGAAGTTGCGGCTCTACACCATTTCTCATATTTGTGGTACTATTGCTTCATTGAATTTCCCTTTCGGAAGGATTTCATTCCTTAAGATGTGTCGGTTCCTTTCTTTCCATATTGCCCATATG
>JASDQU010013875.1:84802-100774 GCA_032191745.1 Picea mariana | reverse complement strand
CATTGGGCATCTCCTGGACCACTTGGTCAATTTCCTCATTAGCGATGGGTTTGTTTAGGTTGATATTTTGTTCCTCGGTAACTAGCCTGGGGATGTGTCGAGTTATCCTTTGTATGGCCTTTGTTCGGTCTCGATTGGGTTCTTGGGCTATCCCATGGAAGTGGTTTACCAGTATATTTTTAATCTCCTTGTGGGACTCTCTCTCGATCCCATCCTGATCCCAAATTTTTAGGATTTTGTTGTGGGTTCTTCTAGCAATGGTTGTTCTATGAAAAAACTTTGTATTCCTCTCTCTTTCATTTAGCCACCTGATTCTAGACTTTTGGCGCCATAGAGTCTATTCCTAATGGCATCTTTCTTCCCATTCCTGGGTCATTTGGATATCTTTCTTTTTTTGATCCTCTATATAGCCCTCGTCTATGCATATTTCCTGGAGTTTCCTCATTCTGTCTTCAATATTTTTTTTTTCTTGGTTTATGTTTCCAAATATTTCATTGTTCCACTCGTTGAGTTTATGTTTGATGTACCTGATTTTCTTATAAAGATTGAACAACCTTGTCCCTTGCTCTGGTTCTTTCTCCCACCACCATTGACCGATGTTCTCCTTGAAGGTGGGATGTTCGATCCAAAATTTCTCGAATCTGAAAGGTCTATTCTTCAGTGTGGTTTGGAAAACTGCTTCCAATTGGACTGGCCAATGGTCTGAACCCCCCCAGGGAAGGATGTTGTAGTCTAAAGTTAGACCCTGTAGAATGATGGACTCTAACACCAAGAATTTGTCTAGCCTCGTCGCTATCTGATGTTGATTTAACCATTTGTTGTTCCATGTGAACTGGCCATTGATGGTTTTGATGTCCACCATCTCCACTATGTCAATGAAAGCTAAAAAGTCTTCTGCATCTCTATCCAATATCCTGGTGCCTCCTTTCTTCTCCGCAAGTGTCATGATGATGTTGAAGTCCTCGGCCAGGATCCAATGGAGGTTGTTGGAACGAGCTTTTAGGTTTTCTAGGTCTAGGAACATTCTTCTCTTTTAATCCAACATCTAGGGACCATACACATTAGTGCATAGAATCACCTATGTGTTACCTATGATTTGCATGTTAACCGAAAGTGTGTGTCTGGTGGCTTTGGCTACTAGTAGATTCATCACTTGTGGGTTCCAACAAAGTGGGAATACCGCCTGCCATATGTTTTCCTTTGACAACCAACGTCTTGTACTTGCTCCATTGTTTTTAGCTGATTGTTTCCATTATGTCTACAATACATTTTGTCTCTTGGATGAAACAGAGGTCAGGTTTTTCCTTCCTCAGTCTGTTTTTAAGGATTCTTTGTTTTCGTGGGTTGTTTAGGCCTCTAATATTCCATGTTATAATATTCATTTAAACATGTGGGGGGGAGTTCGGAACGAGCTTTCTGATCTTACCTAAGTTTATCATCAGAGATCCTAGTTCCTGTAGGGATACACTATTTGATTTCATTCCTTTCTTCATTCTCGTCTACTTGGGTGAGGGTTGTGGTTGTTTGTTGGCCCTTAAACAAGTTTTGAGGATCCTTGGTCATGTTTGATCTATTTTTGGGACTTCGACAGGCTGTCGAAAGCGGAGTGCAAGACGAAGAGGATATCGCAGGATCTCGGCCCCTTGTTAGGGCTTTTTGGGTTTTTGGGTTATGTAACGGGTATGGGGATGTAGGCCCATGGGTTTACCCATGCTTAAGCCTATTTTTTAATGTATAATTAGAAGTCTAGACGATGTAAGAAGTAGTGAATAGTGACTAGTAGTGACTAGTCTGTTGCAAGTGTGTTAAGTGATGAGTGCTAATTTTTTTGTGCATACTGTGTGAGGCTTGCAGAGCTAAGTGTAAGTGATTGTAAGAGACAGTGAAGGGCTTTGTGTTATAACTCAAGGAAGGAAGATCTAGCGAGGTGCATGGATCTCATGTTCTCTGCGGAGTTGATTTTGAGGCTTTGTGCATGTAAGAAGATTGAAAGAAGCTAATAAAGAAGACGAAGAGTTGGTGGACGTAGCCCCAGGGTGGGGGTGAACCACGTATATCCTGTGTTGTGAATGCTTTTTTATTTTGGTTGTTCTTTTGTTTATGTGATTCAATGCTTAGTGCGATGTTATATTTTAGATGAATCTGATATGATATTTTAGTGTTGAATAATATAAATGAATGTTAGATCTAATCTTTATTTGTATTCTTAGTGCTTGAATCTATTGGATCTATGTGAATACTGCATTGATCTACTGTTAGGGTTTAGCTGCGTTGTGAACTAAAGCTGAATATTAACGAACTGTAATAACTAAGTGCTATGTTAAGGTGTTCCAATAATAGATTTGTGTCCCAGCTAAGGTTGCAGACACTAGAGTCTTGCAACCACCCCTGCTTCTACCTCAAGTGAGACTTCATCTGCTTCGCAGGTGTTGCTGAAAGGGCTAGTAGTTAGGGTTTTATTGGTGTGTTGTTGTAGCATTGAACCCTGGGTCTTCTCCTGTGCCAACAAATGGTTCCGTTGTCGGGACCTGGCCTGAAACTGTGATTGTTGGGAACTGAGGAAAAAGGATCTTTGTGCAAAGACCTAATTTGAAACTGTGATTGCTGGGAACTGAGGAAAAAGGAGCTTTGTGCGAAGACCTGATCTAAAACTGTGATTTATGGGAACTGAGGAAAATGACTAAATCTCTGTGCACAGATCTATTGCTTGACTTGCGAAGCTCTGTGCTAAGGGGAGGCAGATCTAAAGAAAACAGGTAAGATATGAATGCTTTGTGCTCTAATAGAGGTAAGAATAGTGAAATTTTTTAGATCTGGAAGCTTTGTGCTCTACTGAAAGTAAGATAAGTGGAAATTTTTGTTTCAAGATTATGGATCTAGGTATGTTTGATAAATTTTGTCCTAGCTTGAAAACTAGGGCGCAACTAGAAGAAAGAAGATTTTATATGAGTAGATATGATAAGAATAGTGAAAGATATGTTATTCCTATGCATAGAAAGAATGTTTGGACTAATAAATGGATGCAGGACCCTAGAAATATTTTTTTGCAGTTTAGCTACTGTGACCTTAGTGCGCAGTACAAGAAAGGTTGGGGATCATTTAAGAGAAAGAGAGGATTGACTCTTTGTTACAGTTGTAGAAGACCGGGACATCTTGCTAAGGAATGCCCTAGTAGAATATACAATTGTCTTTGTTGTAAATCTATGAACCATGAAGTTTTGGATTTCCCTAGAATGATTGCTAAGCTCGAAAGAATGAATATGGAACAAGTAGACCCTGAGAAAGGTCAAGAAACTGAGACCATGGCAGAACCCTAGAAGGAATCAGAGACTGTACTAATACAGATGAAAGAAACCCTAAATGACCACAGAGATACTAATCTATCAGAGATCTTAAAAGAGAAGGAGAAAAGAGAAGTAAGAATAGGAGACTTCGACATTGACTATATTCTAGATGAGGAAACATAGGTGAATATAATGACAGAAAGAACTTGGGAAATTTTAGGAAAGCCTGCTATGATTCCTTCATTAGGAAGAATATGATTATTTAGAGGAAAGTTGATAACCCTACGTGGAAGACTTACCCAGATATCTATAAATGCTCATGGAACTTCGACAGAAAAAGATTTTGAGGTCGTTAAATTTATTGAGAACAACGCCCCATTTTCTATGTTACTAGGAAAACCTTGGATTGGAAAGGATCAGGCCAGAAGGAAAGAAGAATAAGTCTTAGAGAAGAAGAAACAATAATTGAAATATTTCATGACTAGGAGAATCACACACTTGATTGAAGAACAGGAGAACATATCGAAGCTATTTAGAACCGTGGATGTCGAAGTTGGAAGAACACAGGAAGAATCACAAGAGACTAAAACACTTGCCCTAGATATAGAAGAAGTATTTCCCCTGAATCTTAGGAAAGAATATCAATAGCGCGAAGTTACTATGCCAAGAGGAGATAAGAATCAGAATGGAAAGAGGAATAAAGAGACGAAGATCACTGGGAAAAAGGCTAGAAATCTCAGTAAGAAGAGAGCAAAGATCGAAAAATTACAGAAGATTATAGAGGGAACTTCACAAAAGGAAAATTTGCAAAACTGGAACTTCGTCGGGATATCAGAACAACGCCACATGGCACTTTGCCATGGGGAAGCAATATAGTCGTTGAAAGCATTATAACCGTTAGCCCGATGCCCCCGAACGATTAGAACAATAGTTATGGCTAGAGAGCTCACCATCAGACCATTGGGACCGCATCGTAACAGATAGAATTGAATTAATGAAGGTCTCTTGTCTGTTGGAAAGATTCGTTGCGTTGTTGTCTACTTATTCTGTCGACTGTTGCACCGAGAACACTTTTGCGAATTGTATTAGAGATAAATCATTTCTACTGTGCTGTGATTAGTAAGATCGACACCAGTTCTATTGTTTTGCGCACTCATTAATCCATCTGATCTAAGTGTGTATGTCAGATGAGCTCAACACCGTGGAGAAAATCGTCGAAGAAGTTCTCATCGATATCATGGCTAAGAAGGTAATGTCTGCAAGTATTCAAGCGTCCTCGACGAGAGGAGAGCAAGCCTCTTCGTCAAACGCTCATGGATCTGGACCTTCTCGAGTCATCACAGAAAAGAGAACCAAGAATAGAGATGACCTAGCAAATGCAAAGCTAATCTCGACCATCTTACCCGACTACATCCCACCCCTGGCCGGCGTGGCGAGTCATGATAGTGTGTCGAGAGATTTCGAGTACACCATGGTTACTGTGTACCTACTGAAGGGGATATGCGCAGTTAGAGCGCAACAGGACAAGATCGCAGCGTTGAAGTTCAACAACTTCAACCTAGGAGACCGCAAGAAGCATCGTATGCTCGCCCCGTATAAATATTTGACAAGGACGAAGGGGAAGAACTCAAAAATAATCCCTCAGCCATGGACGATGAACCTCATGCAGTCCACCCTTTTGAACGTAATGAATATCCCACATTTTGGACGACACCAAGAGGTCAATGCCTGTGTTAAGCTCCTACTCTAATGTTACCATAGCGGATACTTATGGCTAGACTGACGTGTCACAGTCGATACGCCACTGATCCATAGGATCACCGGATTGAGCATGCAAGGACTTGACCCACAGGACTTCTATCCAGGGAAGGCCACCGATCACACATTAGCAAAGAAGATCAAGGATACCTACAATGATGTTGAGAAGGGGACGCGAGGCTACAAGGTAGCCTCCATCTAGAATGGCACAATGCACCTAGCATGCCAATTAATTGCAGGAAAGCTAGTAGGGAAGAACAGACCCACGCAAATCACAGGGTTTGTCGTTGACCTCATGGGGAAATGTGTAGAAGGCCTACAAAGAACTAGGCAAAGTACCTAGTCAACCAGCTGGAGTTATAATTTCATGAAGCTTAGGATCAGGGCTTTGATTGCCACTTTAGCTGGTGCCTAATCCTCGTAGAGTTTATTTCTTGAGAGATTTCGAAAGGTGCGACCTTCCCGGACATTGAGTCGTTCGAGCCGCTTGCTACGAAGTTCACCACGCTCTAGTACTCGAGTGATATGGGAAAATAGTGGCAGTCGAACGCATTTTTTCATACGTATTATCTCCAACTGAAGAGGGCTATCGAAGCCGAGCCTCGCATGACTCCAAACACCCTACAACGGTTCTGACCCCTCATGAAGTTCTGCGCAGATCGACACTTCATATATATAACTATGTGAGCAGGAGAGCATAAGGAGGAGCTTCATTCGTACTACAAGCTCACAGAAGAAGACCTCGAGGAGATAACTAAGGATTGGTCAGCAAAACTCCTTATCCCCACTGATCCTGCAGAAATGTCTGACCCCAAACTTTACATCTCGAAGGCCAGTCACAAAGAACATAACACACCCGTCCCCAGCAGAAGGAAGAAGATCGAAGAAGTCCAAGACTTAAGCAGCGCATCAGAAAAAACTACTTCAGTATCACCTGGCTGAGGGGGAGATGATGAAGTAGAAGAGATAAATGGAAAATAAGATGAGAAGAAGCAAGGCGAAGTAACACTGCCTAGAGATGAGGTTGATCCCTTGAAGAAGAGGAAGGTTTCTCCCACGAAGCTCTCTTCCCGAAAGAAATCCAAAGCCACCTTGAC
Organism: Picea mariana; assembly: GCA_032191745.1. Taxonomy (NCBI): domain Eukaryota; kingdom Viridiplantae; phylum Streptophyta; class Pinopsida; order Pinales; family Pinaceae; genus Picea; species Picea mariana. Next base: position 94,635 of record JASDQU010013875.1, on the reverse strand, counting down.
CAAGATGTATACTGTGCTCACTGTCAATGACTTTGACTTCATCATAGCAGCTATCGCAGATGCTTCGCAGGACATCTTATGAAAGCATGAAGCCAAGCAGGAAGAAATGTACGACATAATCGAATTTGAACTCTGAAGGGTACAGTAGGCCCTTCAGTCTATTCGCGCAATGTCCACTGCGCCCCTGCCATCAGGAGAACCAGAGTTTGGAGATAAGCTAGCCCAACTCCACAAACTAGCTGATGCGACCGAAGCTCGCCTTCATTGCACACAGGAAGAAACAGAACAATCCACCCAGGCCTTGAAGCAAGTGCAAGAAGTAGTCGTAGAACAACACTGAGTTGTGGAGCAGGAGAAGGTTTCTCTCCAGAAAAAGTTTGAAGAGGAGAAAGCATAGATTCAGCAAGAAAAAGAACAATTTCTCACAGAGCAACTCAAACTGAAAGAATCAATCAACAGAGCACTTTTCTCTATGACAAGTTTAGAGACAAAGATAGAATACCAAGTTGAACATCAAGTAGACCATCTTGCAAAAGCTATCCAGCAGCTATAGAAAAGAATAGCAGACTTAGAGCTCTGAACAGTACCTGACACTCCGCATGAGGTGAGGGATCAAAGAGATGCAACTGCTCGAAGCAAAGTTGAGAGAATAAAAGCCATTTCCATGGAATGTAAAAAACTAAGTGATCGCAGTGCCCAGACTTATGAGTGAATCACTGATAATCCAGAACTGAAGGCACTGGAGTCACAACTCTAGGAGGCGAAGCAGCAAGTAGAAACAATACAGGTACAGTTGAAGCCCCTATCATCTGTCGGAAGGATGATGCGATCCCAAGAGCAGTGCACTACTCAACAGCAGGTCCACACCATTCAAAGAAGAGTTATGGAAGTGACTCAGAGGCTCCAACCTATACCGGATGAGGCTTTCCAACTGTTCTCAGAGATCAAAGGCCAAGGAGCATAACTAGAGCAAGTTATCACTGCAACTGAACAACGCCTAGAGGGACCTGTCAATGAAGCAGTCATCCAAGAGTTCACTGAATAGGAGGCCATGGCACAACAACAAGTCGAATCATCTCCAGCCAAGCTCGAGGATTTTGAGGAAGCATTACCCAAATTAGAGTGACTCGGGATGAGTCACGAGTGAGCGTTGGGGGCCTGTTGGCCCTTGATGAAGTTTTGAGGATCCTTGGTCATGTTTGACCTATTTTTTTGGACTTCGACATGCTATTGAAGGCGGAGTGTAAGATGAAGCAGAGATCGCGGGATCTCAACCCCTTGTTAGGGATTTTTGGGTTTTGGGGTTATGTAACGGGTATGGGGATGTCGGCCCATGGGTTTACCCATGCTTAGGCCTATTTTGTAATGTATAAATAGAAGTCTAGGGAATGTAAGAAGTAGTGAATAATGACTAGTAGTAACTAGTCTGTTGCAAGTGTGCTAAGTGTTGAGCACTAATTGCTTTGTGCATACTATGTGAGGCTTGCAAAGATAAGTGCAAGTGATTGTAAGAGACTATGGAAGGCTTTGTGCTATAACTCAAGGAAGGAGGATGTAGCGAGGTTCGCAGATATCCTGTCCTATGCAGAGTTGATTTTGAGGCTTTGTGCATGTAAGAAGATTGAAAGAAGCTAATAAAGAAGATGAAGAGTTGGTGGATGTAGCCCCAGGGTGGCGGTGAACCACATATATCCTATGTTGTGAATGCTTTGTGCTTTTGGTTTTTCTTTTGTTTATGTGATTCAATGATTAGTGCGATGTTAGATGATAGATGACTCTGATATGATAGTTTAGTGTTGAATAATATGAATGAATGCTAGATCTGATCTATATTTGTATGCTTAGTGCTTGAATCTATTGGATCTGTGTGAATACTGTGTTGATCTACTGTTAGGGTTTAGTTGCGCTGTGAACTAAACCTGAATATTAACGAAATGTAATAACTAAGTGCTCTGTTAAGGTGTTATAATTACAGATTTGTGTCCCAGTTAAGGTTGCAGACACTGGAGTCCTGCAACTACCATTGCTTCTACCTCGGGTGATACTTCATCTGCTTCGCAGGTATTGGGCCGATAGTTAGGGTTTTGTTGGTGTGTTGTTATAGCATTGAACCCTGGGTCTGTCCCTGTGCCAATATTGTCCCTCGCCTGCTTTTATTCCTAGGTGTCCTATCTCCCCATGTGTGCGCTTGAGCCCTCTGGATTTTTCTTCCTCCTGTAAGAGGAATAGGTATCATATACGATCTAGTTGTTGCGCTAATACATTGTCTACGCTCTACCTTTTCCATTGCTTCAGTATGTTCTAGAGATCTATTCCTTCCCTTTCCACAATATCTCTGAGATCAGGATCTTTCGTACCTACCTCCCTTGGTTTCATTTCCGCATCTCCATCTGCCTCCTACATGGGGGTGTTGGCATCTCTAATTTCTCCATCCATAGGAGTTGTGCTACCCCCCTGTTCCATCTTATTGTTTGGACTATTTGTGTTCTCATTTGTGGCTTGTTCCTTAGCTTCTTTGTCTTTTTCCTTTTCCTTTCCTCCTTATTCCCCTTTGTTGGTTTTGTCCCACCCTTTCATTCAAGTCCTGCATTCCAGATTGCTTCCCATTGGGACTTTACTTGGTTTCTCGTTTGCTATGTTTCTGTAGTTCGGCTTGATAAACCCATCCTCATCCTACTGTATTTTGGTGTTTTTCGCTTCTTCTTTTTTTATTGAGAGGGCATTCTCTGAATAGGTGTCCATGTTCATGGCATCTTCTACATCTGAATGGGATCTTCTCATATTCAATTCTTTGTATCCATTCCTCATCCCTGAATTCCAGGCTTATGGCTTCTGGGAGTGCTCATGAAACATTCATCTCTATGTAGATCCTTGCATAGGAGGTATCTTTCCCTTTTAGGTTTGCTTTCGAAGTCTTCACGTATTTTCCAAGTTTCTTCCTGATTGCTTCGAAGGTGGAGGGTAGCCATTAGTCTAGAGACAGAGAGTAAAGCCTCATCAAGACGGGTGCATTCTTGAAGGTTTCTTTCTCTGGGGAGAATTTTTCCTTGCATGGCCGCATGTACAGTCCTGCTGAGGCGTGGAAATATGCCCCCTTCTCAAAGACTTTATCCCTACCCTCCAAGTTCATGAATACTTCTATGAAGAAGCCTTTCGAACCCAGGTGGAGTTCCACTTTCCCACTTGGTTTCCATTGATATTTTATCCAGTTGCACAATGTTCTTTCTGTGGGCCACAAACCCATGAACTTGAAAATTAGTGCATGTGTCTTCATCTAGTCCCAGAAGAGTTGCGTTTTTGGATATTCCAGTATCACCTTGGGTATCAATGTTGTTTTAGGTTTACATGGGTTGTGCCCTTCTACCCCGTTGGGGTTCACTAGTTCTTGCGCATCATTCTGTGTTTCTCTGACTTCTTCCCCCATGCAATCCTTTTTTTCCTGGTTGTTGTCCTGATTCTTTTTTCGGTCCCAATCTTGAGGTGCTCATCATTGGTTCCTTGAAACCTCTGCCTCGTGGGCCTTTCCCCCTGCCACCACTACCTGCTTGTATGAGGGGATTCCATTACTGCCCCCTTTGGTAACCATGTTTTTCTCTGTTGTGTCTGTGACTGTTAAACCCTATATTGTTGTTTCTCTAAGAAAATCCAATCAACTCCATAGTTCATGATGTTTTCACTCCAATATTTCGACACGTTTTCTGGGAACATGTTCTTTAAGTTCACTGAGAATCTATTTTTTGACCAGTAGATTGCAGTGCCTTGCCTCAAGGTCAACAAATTCATCTAGTATTCTATACAACTTCTTATACCCTTTCCTCATAAAATCTATCTTTTTTTCCCAAGCCTAAACATATTTTTCATTCCACCCTATTGAAATTTTGGTATGCTCATTTAACCATAGAGAATGTCACATCATTGTCACCCAACCATAGGCATTCACATATGCCACCCCCGAGAACACTAACCTTTACTTAGAATAATTCCGAAAAACCTACTCCAGAACCAACATATAAACCCTAGTTGTTAACTACAACAACAACTCAAGACAGGTAGAGCGCTCCTTCTCCAAGGGTAGCGCAAAAGAGAGAGAGAGTCTCCATATCCACATAAAAAGTATCATACACAACTACAACAGTTGCAGCTACACTACTCTCTCAGACTTGTTCCATACTTAGCAAGAATATCACCAAGAGTATCACCAAGAATGTCACCAAGAGAATCTCCAAGAATGTCACCAAGAGAATCACCAAGAGAGAGACCAAGACCAAGAGATGACCATGCACCCTTATTCCTCCTTGTAGTTGCAGTTGCAGTTGAAACTGCAACTCTCCACAAGACTTTCACTCTAACTGGTTCTCCAAATGAGCTAAAATGTCCTCTATTTATATTAATCTGTCCAGTGAATTTTCTGGTTGGGCTGACCTGACTTTTTGGTAATTATATTTTTTGTTTATATTTTTCCTGTGGATCCGACTTGTATTTCTAGAAGATACTATTCTAATATTATTATTTTGCTAGGCTGACTTGTCTTCTAGGGTTTCCACACATTTGTTTGATGGTTCACTTGCTTCCAGAATATTCTATTCTAAGTCATAGGTTACACATGGAGGTTAATACCTCATGCAACTACCAAAACATCAATACACCCATCCTCTATTATCAAGTTTTTTTGGAGACTTAAGTGAAAGGTCTTCTCTACCACAATTATTGTTTGGTTGAAGTGGTCCTCAAATGAAAATCCACCATCCTCCTCGTCATCTATAAATAAGGTCACTTCCAACTACAATTACTAGTAGACACTTCTTCTAACATGATTTCCATTTCAACACTATTTCTTCCAAGTCTTGCAATAACATACTTTGTTTGTTTGATATATTCTATAGAAGGCATCAATTAGCTTCAAAATTGGCCACTGAGTACTTTTCGAGTTTGGCTTTCTATAGTGTCTTGTGTAGTTATGATAATTGAAAGGTGTTCTCTTGAAACTTCTATCAAGCCTTGGTGATTTGGCACTGATATATCCTTCCTTGCATTGCCCAATGTCCATAACTCTAGTGCCAATGGATGAAGGTCCCGGGCATGGTATTTCCATGTGGTATATATGGTTTTTATTGGATCTATAGCCATGTCAACCTTGTTTGGTTCTCTTACATTATATACCTTTTATCTTTTATCAATATACCTTGATCCATCAGTGCCATAAAAAATGCCTTCCTCCTCAACACAAGGTATTCCTGAAGACTGTTTTGAGTTCTTGTATCCATTCTTGCTTTTGCTTGTTGTTGCATTATAGTTTTTTGAATTTTATGTCCAACATTTGGCTTGACACCTCAAAGTGTTTCTTCTTTTCTTTAGCCAATAACATGGTCTTGACTTGCAAGATATTATACTCCTTGCATATCATGTTCAACTCTCTTTGAATAGGTCCCTTGACCAAACCATGGTGTGTGGTGTTTAATAAGCCTCAAGTATGTGCATGTGTAAAGTAGAAAATGGTTCTTGTGGGTGCTTGGCCCTTATACTATAAGGCTTAAGATATCACTTCACCTTTATAAAGTGAGGTGTTCACTTAGTTAGTTTGTGCACCATGATAAAGCTCTAACTTAAGTTATCCTTATGTCTCATGTTCAACTCTCTTTCGAGAGGCCCCTCAACTAAACCATGGTGCATAGTGTTGAATAATCCTAGGGTGCGTGTGTGCATAGTAGTAAAAATGGTTCTTCTATGTACTTGGCCCTTGTACTATAAGGTTTGACCTGACACTTCACTTTATAAGGTGAGGTGTTGGCTCAATTGGTTAGTGCATCATGATAAGGATCTAACATAAGTTATCCTTACATCTCATGTTCAACTCTCTTTGGAGAGGTCCTTCAACCAAACCATGGTGTGTTGTGTTGTAGTAAGCATGGGGTGTGTGCATGTGTACTGGTAAAAATGGCTCTTGTGGGTGCTTGGCCCTTGCACTATAAGGTTTGAGTTGGAACTTCACTTTTATAAAATGAGGTGTTGACTCAGTTGGTTAGTGCACCTTGATAAGGCTCCAATTTAAGTTATCCTTATGTTCTATGTTCAAATCTTTTTAAGGAGGTCCCTTGACCAAGCCATGGTGTGCAATGTTGAATAATCCTAGGGTGTGTGTACTAGTAAAAATGGCTTTTGTGGATGTTTGGCCCTTGTATTATAATGCTCAAGCCAACACTTCACATTTATAAGACAAGGCATTGACCTAGTTGGTGAGTGCATCATGATAAGGTTCTCACTTAAGTTATCCTTACATCTCATATTCATATTCAACTCAACTCAACATTTTGTCCATGAACAAACTTGTTTGTTGTGAATTACTGACACTACCATTGTGTCAAAAATTCTTGTCACTAGATCGAATGATGTCTTCATTCGAGATATGTTTCTATTCTTAACGCATTCCCTTTCTATGAGGACTACTGTTTCAATAATTGTCTCGCCCTTTTGGGTTTCTTTGTATAATTACGTAATTTCTTATTTTCGTTTTCCTAAAGAAATGCATGTGAGCATTCCCAAGTTCAAATATGGATAAAGTTGTCTCCATGGATTACTTATTAAAAACTATCAATATTGGATATATTTGGTGGCTTTTTGAATGCTTAAATTATTTTTACACTTGGCTACCCAAACCTTAGTTGCACTAGTCTCGTGCTACTCATCAATTTCAATTTTCTAGTTGTTTCTTTGCCTTGCCATATCCCTTTGGTCTTTTTCCATTGCTTTTGTTTTTTCACTTTTCCCGACTCTCTTTTTGTGCTTTTACTTTACCATGGTCATTGTAGCTTACGTGGGTAAACACCATTGGTTAAGAACCCAATAGATTCGAATTGAATATTTCTCTATCGACTATGTAAAGTCCTTTTTAATAGGAAATTCCTTTTTACACCGAAGGTGTTCTTTAATGCCTTCATCATCTGTGCAGACCCAATAAAAAATTGACATATGTCTATCAATCATCAACCAATATTCTCTCCATCCACCTGGATTCTCCTTCACCAACTCCAAACTGAGGTATTTTGACTGATCTCGATGGAACCAAGATGGATTTCATTGCTCTGTTATGTGCTCTTCCTGATATCGCCATTGAATGTACTTGTTTAAGCCTTTGAACTGATAACTTATCGATGACGTAGCATGTTGGTATGTGTTCTCTTTTAGAGTATCGATTCACCAAGATGGATTCCATAGCTCTTGTCTGTGCTCTGCCTCATATTGCCATTGAATGTACTCATTTCATCCTATGAACTGGTAACTTATCAATGACGTATCATGTTGGCATGTGTTCTCTTTTAGAGTATCGATTCAACAAGATGGATTTCATAGTTCTTGTTTGTTCTCTCCTTGATTTCACCATTGAATGTACTCGTTCCAACCTCTGAATCGATAACTTATCGATGTCGTATCCTGTTGGTTTGTGTTCTCTTTTAGAGTATCGATTCAAACATATTGTAATATGTTAGGTCTAGGGTAAATTCACTATGGTACTGCACTGGGTGAATGATCTCATGCATTTCCCTTTGTTTTATCTTGAACTTTTTAACCCAAGTTTGAATTTCTCCCTAAAGTTGTAGGACTCTAGATCTGGCCCTATCATGAAGAGATTAGTGTTGTTCAAACACTTTAAATTTATTTTGTTTGCATATGTTTTATGAGTCTTTTGACGAGTCATTCAAAGGGATATGGATTGTATCCAAAAAGGATGAATATAAAGGTTGGTTTTAGTTTTTGTGTTGTATTATATGTAAAATTGTACTCGATATGTAGTCATTTCATTTATGTTATATTCCTTATGTTGTATTGTCTATAAATGTGTACTCAGTATGCAACCATTTCATTTATGTTATATTCTTCATTTAGTGACATAATGTCCAGATACTTTTAAATTATGTTCATGTTCCTTTTAACAGTCTTTGAGATATACCCGGTGTATAGAAAAATTTAGTTTATGTTTTCTTTTAGTATCCTATGAGTCTTACTTGGTTTAAAGAAAAATTTAGGGTATAATATTCGACATTCAATTCAAATTTTCTAAGTCTCAACATTTATACAAAATTGCTAAAGGATAGAATCCCATCAACTTTAACTTGGAGCCCTATCAAACTTGTGTAAGCTGACAAGGTAGGGCTCTATGCCCCTTTGAGGTTTGAACCCGCCTCTATTGTGTGATGACACCATGTCTCAATCACTAGAACACAACTTGACAAATGACCGCATTTGATGTTTTTTCCCAGTACTAATATTTAGCATGGAATTCAAAATGAACATTTTTCCACATATGAGATTTTGAGAAAGATTTTCCAAGGCTTAATTTTGGTTCTTTAAGATTTTCCATGACTAGATAGGATCTTTTCTCCTRGAATATCAGATGSCCAAATTTAATATTTTKCCCATGACTGATATTTAGCATGTCTTCAAAATGAACATTTTCTCAAATTTGATATTTTGAGAAAGTTTTGCTAACACTTAATTTTGGTTCTTTAATCTTTTTTTGTTACTCAATAGGATAATTTCTCTTAGAATCAATATGGAGGGTCAAATGGAACCAGATTAAGTCAAAATTTTCTTGGTTATTAATCACAATTTAATGAGAATTTGAACAATGATTTGATCAAAGTTATTATAATATACACCTTTTAATCATATTTCTGGTATGTTTCCCCTATGGTGAATGTAAAGTATAATTGATGCGGTTCTGAGTCTTTTTGAATGTAATTAAAAGTAACCTTCTGGAGAAAAATAAAATTGGAGAACAACACAAGGTACACAACTTGAAATAAAATTGGAGAATCGTGTGAGGTACACAACTTGCCTGATACAGTTAGAAGACCATGTTAGAAGAAATGACCTTCACAAATTCTGACTACCAATGAAGTAAGAAACACAATGCTAGAAGCTTAGCTACAATGCTTTAACAAGAGAGCCAATCAATACAAATAAGGAAAAAATAGCCTAAAACATAGTATAACTCGGAGAATTCATTCACTTTTAACAATAACGTAGAAAAAATGTGGGCATTACCTAAAAATGAAACCCCCACAAATGATATCCCATCAGTAAATAATATTCAACTAACATAATCTGCAGCTTCCATCCAAACACAAAGAAGCAGTCAAATATGTAGGAAGAAACAGGATTACAAGAAATGTACTCACCATACTACTTCCTCAAAATCCATGTGGTATATCGACATACTATTAAATGCATATCTACTTTTTTGCAGTCTTTCCTTTCTTTCTTGTTGCCTCTTTACTTGTCTTAGCTTTAGGTGGTTCCTGAAATAACACTAGTTGTAAGATAGAGTTCATAATTTAAATGATTCTAAAAATATTATTTCCATCAAAATCTAGTGTAACAACACCAAATTATCAACAACTCTTTTCTAACTAGAAAATATCACAACCATGTTCGTGAGAAAGTAAGATAATTACCTTCCATTTTCCTGGCACTGCTGTATCTACAACAGGCCTGAAAAATGATTCCAAGTTGTACATAAAATCTCAATTAGTAATCAAAACTACAACTCTGAGCCCCAAACCTCAATAAAACATTGTAGAAAAAGGCATATCCAAACATTATTGTCATGAGATTTTTTTAATAGCCACTTAAAAATTATATATAGAGACGAACATTATAAGCATGTCACATAATTTATTACATAAAAATGATTATATACTATAATGATAATATACACCTCGAGGAATAGCTGCAAACCTACCAGGCGACAAATAAAGTGAATGTGGACTTATCAAGCTACGTTAAATGTTCTTAAACCTAGAAAAATAAAAAATTAATTACATTTTTAAAAGTAG
>JASDQU010013875.1:34052-58101 GCA_032191745.1 Picea mariana | reverse complement strand
GTCTTAGCTTTAGGTGGTTCCTGAAATAACACTAGTTGTAAGATAGAGTTCATAATTTAAATGATTCTAAAAATATTATTTCCATCAAAATCTAGTGTAACAACACCAAATTATCAACAACTCTTTTCTAACTAGAAAATATCACAACCATGTTCGTGAGAAAGTAAGATAATTACCTTCCATTTTCCTGGCACTGCTGTATCTACAACAGGCCTGAAAAATGATTCCAAGTTGTACATAAAATCTCAATTAGTAATCAAAACTACAACTCTGAGCCCCAAACCTCAATAAAACATTGTAGAAAAAGGCATATCCAAACATTATTGTCATGAGATTTTTTTAATAGCCACTTAAAAATTATATATAGAGACGAACATTATAAGCATGTCACATAATTTATTACATAAAAATGATTATATACTATAATGATAATATACACCTCGAGGAATAGCTGCAAACCTACCAGGCGACAAATAAAGTGAATGTGGACTTATCAAGCTACGTTAAATGTTCTTAAACCTAGAAAAATAAAAAATTAATTACATTTTTAAAAGTAGTAGTAAAAAACAATTAAAGGCCTGTATTTAATATTATCCTTATAAGTTAATCTACTGAATTATATTATGAGTGCCACACCAACAAGATTATCAATGTTTCCAAGAGCCATGGTCGTAGGTTTTGTCAAAACCGACAAAGAATTTCAGGTCAAAGGTATACAAATATATGCCCGTAGATGTGCCATTAATATTTTGTTAGCTACATGTCTTGTATATTTTTACTAGAGGCACATCTTGTGATTCTCGTTCTGATATCTATTTGTTTTATCATAAAAAAGATGTCTTGACAATCACAGTGGCATTTGTAGGTGATTCTTGTTGCATTCTTGAATCACCTAGAGGGTTGATTTCTTTTTTAAGTGTTGATCACAGGGTTCTAATCACGGGCTTGAGGCCAATCTCTAAGAATAAAATTCTTGTCATGATGCAAAAAGAGCCATGATCTTGTGTTCTACATGAGTATTTTTATTCCTTTGGTAGGTTGATTGTGAAAACAAGTCTTACCTTAGCCAGCTCCTTGTTTCAAGCTCTTTCTTTGTATTTATATATAGAATCCAAGAGATGCTTCTCTAATAGGCATTTTATGCACACCTATAGAAAGCAGTGTAGACAACCCTATTGAAAATGTTGTGGACTCATAGAAAGGGACTTTGGAGGGTATGGTTTCAACCCTACCCTCTGTCCAAATTTAAATTCTCCAAGACACACCCTCTGCCCAAATTTAAATTCTTCAAGAGGTAGTTCAGTTAGGTATGTTTTCAAACAGCCTTCATGGCTGCTTTTTATCCTTAAGATGGCTTCTATGAGGTTGTCCTTTTTGTTTCTTGTTGGCATTCAGATCCATATGGGTAAATGCCTAGGTAATAGATTAACATTTTTGTAGATTTTACTAGACTTTGTGGTACTCTAGGCAAGTGGATGTCCACAAAATGGACATCACTAAATGCATCTCTATATATTTCTCCCTGAGATAAAGAGATACCAATTTATTTTTCTTGGAAAATTAATATTATATCTTAAATGGAATAGAGTTGTTTTCTTTTCCAAACTGTAATTGTTCTCCTGTTTTCAACACTTGTGAATTGTACAAAAAATATGAAACAAAATTCAAAGACAAAAGTCCATGATCTTTAAATAACATAACCACTCTGATTCACTTYGGTGTTTCCTTTCCCCTGCTTCAGGGGTAYGCTAGTTAATAAATAAAGTTTTATATTGGGGGAAGAAAAATATTTATGATGCATCTAACTGACCGCCAAATTTTGATAAATCCTAAACAATAATATGTTACAAACCTCAAGCCATAAACAACTTCTCTTAACCCTTCACTATAAAATTACATTGACCCATCTTAGAWAATAATTGYGGTGTTGAATTTCAACCCTTTTAAAATGTAACATCTATCCAAAAAAACTAACATCTATCCCAAAAACAACTAATAGAGTACATTATGCCTTCAAACGTAAAGGGAAAATATATCTACTTCCCTTGGTTTGATGTAATGTGTTACATTGAGATGAAGGATTTCCAATTGATTCATSTATTCTCTTTATTTTCCTACATGGGGAGTWCAATTGCAACTACACMTTATCATTTTTTTATCATTTTCTCTACATAGTAGAGAGCATTGTTTCCTCCACTTTTATTTCGAGGTAGTCATTAATATTCTTCTTTAAATTTGCATTCTGCTAATTTTCTACACTTTGTTTCTCATCATCATCTGACATTTGTTTCTCAAATGAATGTTGTTATTTGGATTTTTGGTTATGCCATTTTTTCCATTTAGGCTATGCTTGTACTTGAGGACATGTATCCACGGGGGTTTCACCTTGTTGACCAATATCTTATCACATTCATTCATAAAGGGGGTTTTAAAATTGTGACAAATAGAGTCAATATATTGCAAGTATTGAGGGGGAGATGTAGGGTATGAGATGTATAAAAATAGGTATTTGGTAAAAATAGGGGATATTTAGTAAAAATAGGGGCTTTTTATATTATTGGAAAGATGCATTGGAAGGGTGTTTAACAAAAGGATTTTGGGAGGTATTGTCAATATATAGTGAAATTAGAGGTATTCTTTAATATCCCACAAACGAATGTGTTATGTCACAGGTTCACTAAGTAGAGACCTTGTGCATGTACCCTTAAAATGTCCTAGTTGTTGTCAAATTCTATGCCATAATGTTGTATTTTAATAATCCAATTCTTGTGCCCATCTAGAGCCTTTCCTTTCTAGTAAAAGATTATCCAATAATCCCTTGCTAAGGTCAATATCCAGGTAAATACAAGCAGAAAAATACCAAACTTAGACTAGTCTATATCTATTTTTAAATATTGGCCCAAAGTATTCCCAATGTCTTAAAAAATCGATAGCTTCTGAAAATGGATTGCATTATTATGGAGATTTACCCACATATGTATTTTGGTTACAAATATATTAGATGGATTCAATTATAGAAACCATAGGGTAATAAAAATACATGCTTGATCCATGTGGACATCGGTGGTTGCCCACCTATTCCACTGGTTCAAATTATAGCTTCCATCTTGGTAGTTTTTCTACAGTTTTTCGAGTCCCAAACTTTCGAGGTAGTTTTGAGGCCGTAAATGATGGTTGTTTTTACTTGGAAACACCCAATAAATCCTTGTTGGGATGTATTGGACTATTCATAATGTGTACTCCTTGGATACACCTTTCTGATGGGGTATCGAGTACCCCAAACAGAGACTGTATGCAAAATTTGTGCCCTCGGGAAGTTGACGTATCAACTACCCCCATTGGGGCTCACAAACCTTTTGTTGTTTTATCTTTCGAGGTTAGGGTTTTGGATGATAATGGTTTTCTCATTTATGATTTATGTTAAAAATTCCTTTGGAGCCTTATTGTAATCATCTTCTTGCTAATGAGTGTAGTCAAAACGTCTCTCTTTAGAGATAAGCTACCATCATTCTAGCTAACTTGTGTTATTTTCATTTTATAGTCTTTTGTATTCTAGTCAATCATTAATAGAATCTGAGTTTTAATTTTTTATTCTATTGTTGTGTTCCATGAAATATCTCTATGTATCTCCTTGTTTTATCATCGTTATATTTTTTCCTTCATGTCATTCTCAAAATAATCTGGATCAGTGGTATTACAATAGTCTACTCCTTGTCATTCTTAGTGCATGTCCCTGATGAGGTCAAGGTATAGAGAGTTGGGTCTGGAGATTGTTTCTCTTGAGGACAAACATTCTCTTCCTCCCAAGAAACCTCCCATGGCGGAAGAAAATAGGGATGATGGAGCAAGAGATCCTATCAAAATGTTTCTCGAGGAATCCCTCACGTGACATAGGAACAATGTGATGGATAATTTTTCCTAGATCCTTTGATAGTTGTTGAAAGCAACAAAGGCACCTTCAACCAATAGTCACTTGAGAGGTGTGACACCCTTTAAGGTACAAGTTAACTTTTATATTCCTTTATTTGAAGGCCAGATAGACATCCACTGGAAGAATGGTTAAGTCCGGTGGAGGGTTATTTCTCTGTCCAATTTTTTTCCAACAGTGAAAAAATCACCTTCGCACTCCTTAAGGCCCTTCCCCATGTCAGATATTGGTGGGATACTTACTATGAGCAACATGTCAAGAAAGGACCCACTTGGGAAGCTTTTGTTGATGCCCTCAAGGAATAATATTACCCTATTGGAAACTATGATGACCAGTACACGAGATGGACCACATTGCATCAAGAGAGGAGCCAAATAGTGTCAGAGTTCAAAAATACCTTCCATAGCTTGTGCACAATTTGGGTATCAAATACTCTGAGTGAAATTTGTTTCTAAAATACTGTGGGGTTCCACATATGTACATCCAAACCAAAATGGATTTTTTGGACATCTTATCAATGAGAGTTGCTTATTGATATGCTATCAAAATTGAGTAGAAATTTAAGAAGTAGAACAAGCGAGAGTTAGGGTCTACAAATCCACAATATTCGAAGTATGGTAAGGGTGGCCCTAATTCCTAGGGAAAAGGATAGACAGTCCCAGTACAACTAGTCGAAGCCACTAGCAAATAATGGTGATGGGAAGTCGAAGAAGGACACTAGAAAGTGGTGTGAGTTCCACAAAATCCCTTAGCACAATATTGATGATTATTTCTCTAAATAGTCATTTTTGGCTAAGATGAAAGCCTCGAGGTCAAATTGTGACTCCGACTTTGATTCATAACCAGAAAAGGGAAAATGGATCATTAACGTAGAACCCAATGTCACCATCGGGGAGTGCCTCTTCCACTCACAGATGTGGGTGAAGGGGACCCCACTCCATTATATTGTTGACAGAGGTATCCAAAATAACCTAATCTCAATAGAGGTCATCAAGAGGTTGAACCTGACAATGATGTTGCATCCTCATCCATACACCATCAATTGGCTCAGCCAGGGATGGGACATCTACATCAGCCAATAATGTCACCTACACTACAACATCAAAACCTTCAAAGATGAGGTATTGTATGATGTTTCCCCCCTTAAAGTTTTTGATGTTTTTTTAGGACAACCATAAATCTGGAAGCGTCATGTTGTTTATGAATCTAGGCCCCATAGTTTCATTATTACTTTAGGAGATCAACTCTACAAGGTACTGGAGGAAGTCCCAACTACTGCGATCTCTTTTATCTCTGCGAAGCAATGAAAAAAGTTGGTCTCTCACACCGGAATATTTTTCCTCTTTATGGTTTCATCGAAAGGTGAACAAAAGGTCACTACAACCGCCAAAACCCTTGCATGGGGTCTCTATACACAACAGTAGTAGGTGGACAAGATAGTATAAGAGAACAAAGACATATTTCCCTTCCCTACTGAGGTTCATGTGCATTTTCAGGTAAAGCACTCAATTTATTTGACACCTGGTGTTCCTCTGCCTAACAGACCTATGTATAAGCGTTCTATTATGGAGAATGAAGAAATCAAATGCCATATGCAAGAGATAATTCTGAAGGGACACATTAGGCCAAGCTCCTCACCTTGTGGGAGCCCAATTGTTCTGGTACAAAAGAAGGATGGGACATGGTGACTTTGTATTGATTACAGAGCCTTGAACAATATCGCAGTCAAGAATCAGTACCCAATCCCCTGGATTGATGATCTTCTCAATCATCTCAAAGGAGCCAAGCTTTTGAGTAATATTGATTTGAAGTCAAGTTACCATTAGGTGTCGATTGAGAAAACCGATGTATGGAAGACAACCTTCAAGTCTAAAGAAGGTCTCTTTGATCGGTTGGCCATGCCTTATGACTTAATTAATGCCTCGACCACATTCATGTAGATGATGTATGACATATTGCAACCATTCATGAACTCCATTTTGGTATTATATCTAGATGACATCAGACATTGAGCACATGAAAAATAGTTCCATACTTTCATCTCGAGGATGGATTGTTGTGGCATTTGAGCCATCTTTGTGTTCCTTCAAGAGAGTGTAAAATGTTGATCTAGGAAGCTCATTATAGCCGAGTAGCAGGGCATTTTGGTGTAGACAAAACAATGGCAGTATTGCAAAATCATTTTTATTGTCTGAAGCTTCGACAAGATGTCTGCAAGTACATCAGATCTTGCACTTCCTGCACCATTTCCAAACCCGCCATCAAGAAACTTGCACTATATACCCCTCTACCTACACCAGATAGGCCTTGGGAATTCATCTCCATGGATTACATGTCTAGTTTTCCTTCAACCAAGCAATGTGGGAATGATTGTCTTTGTGGTCGTTGATTGATTCTCTAAGATGGTCATTTTGATACCCTGCAAGAAGAGCATCATAGCCGAGGCCACCACCAAGCTCTTATTTGAACATGTTTGGGTTCATTTTGGGCTCCCACGAACCATTATCTCAGATAGAGACAGTAGGTTCCTGAGCACTTTTTGGTCCAGCCTATGGTTGATGATGGACTCTAAGATGACCAAATCGGCTACCTTCCACTCACAAACTGATGTATAAACAGAGGTAGTCAATAGGATGATTGTCCATATCTTGAGGATGTACAATTCCAAACATCCACGCACATGGGATGAAATCCTTATGTTAAACATAGCTACAACAGATCCCTCCACAACTCTATTGGCCACAACTCTCCTTTTTTGTGTGCTTGGGGTTCCAACCATTGGCCCCCATTGACGTAGTTTTCCAATTACAGTTGCACAGGAAAAGTCCTCCCATGCTCAAACCGAGGTTGATCAAGTAGCCAAATTTTTTGAGCAAATCCAACACATACAACAACAAATTCATGATATTTTGCAGGAATCCAATGCCAAGCACAAGCAATGCCATGATCAACATCGGGTACCACACGAGTTTCATGTGGGAGATATGGTTTGGTTGCATTTGCATAAAGAGTTCCTCACAGGACCCCATTGAAAGATACTCCCACTTTGATATGGGCTTTACACCATCACTAAGGCTGTGGGTGAGAATAATTTTGAATCCAGTATTCCTCCTTTCCTTGGTTTGCACCTGATATTTAATGTGGAACTGATTTGACCATATTTTCCACCTCTCCTAGACACTTTGGACACAATCGAGCACTTGGCCCCTACATGACTCAATCCTGACTACATTGAAAATGAGACAATTTATTAGATCATGGATACCAAGATGAAGGGAACTTGCTGGTAGAACATCCAACTCTATTGGGTCATCAAAGTAGGTCAATTTCTTCATCAGGGAAAGTGGCTCACCAGGAGTCAAATTCAACAGAAGTTTCCCCATATGATGGATGAAATTGATGCAATGGAGACCATTTATTCCTAATGGGGGAGGAATTATCTAGGTGCACATCGATGGTCTCCCACCTATTCCATTGGCTCAAATTACAATTTCCATCTTGGTAGTTTTTCTACAAATTTTTGGGTCCCAAACTTTCGAGGTCGTTTTGAGGCCCTAAACAACTTTTTTTTTTACTTGGTATTGACCAATAGATCCATGTTGGGATGTATTGAGACATTTGTGTAAACAAATTCTTTCGAATGAGTGTATTCACCACATCTCTCTTCAGAGATAAGCTACCACCATTTTAACTACCTTGTGTGCTTTGCATTTTACAGTTTTTTGTATTCCAGATAGCCATTAATAGAATATGAGTTTTATTGTTTTATTGTATTACTGTGTTCCTTGTAATATATTTGTGTATCTCCTTCTTATATCTCTATTATATTTCCACCTTCATTTCGTTCTCAAAATAATTCGGATCACTGCTCTTCCCTAGAACCAAGGGCGCTCCTCAAAAACTTTCTAATAATCAACAACAGTGTGAAATTGAACAATAAAAAACCTTTGAAAACAAGATATACCTCATAATCATTTATCTAGTTAGAAGATATCCCATTGGTATGAACTTGATGTAGGAGGCCAAAATCCATTATACGGAAAAATCACCACCTTCAATTCATAGTATGAAAATGGGTGATCTGAAAATGGCCGAGCACTTTACGCAAGTTTTCAATTGTTTTCTGACGAATTATTTGCATAAGGATTAAAGAGCATATGAATTCATGATTAACCATGCTTTTTAAATAAGAATACATAACATACATGAACTCAAAATGGAATAAGCACATGAAAAGACAAGAGAGAGACAACCAATGTTGGTAACAGAATTCACCCCTCCTGAGCTACGTATCTGGACCCGCTTCAATTGGAATACATATCTCTTTCATTCCTTCTTCAAAATATGTTGGGACCTTGTCATAATTGATTACATAATATATGCCTTCTCCTTCAATGAGGATTCAAGAAGACTGCTCACACTCATACCTCTCCATACATCAAGAAGGATAATACTTGACATGAATAAGTCTCTCAATGCTTAGGAGTAGTAGCACTATGGCTCTCTAACTCCACTCATTAACTCTTCATTACTCTCCCCACTTACATAGGTCTCACATAAGTTCTTATATAGTTTTCCCCACTCACTCCTAGATCCACAATAATAGGATCTAATTACAAAAGAGGAAAGACAAGATCCATGAATGTAGGATCTCAAACTATATTTAAGTACATAATGGGAAAAGTCTCAAAACCACCCAAAGACTCTTCATACATGTCCTTGATTCTCTCAACCTATAATTGAGAATAATGGAAAATAGGTGTGAGGTGGTTTCTCACATAAAAAACAATTTGCAAAATGATAAATGTGTGAGTCTAATTTCCCTCAGAAGTATTAATAATTTTACATCAATAATGAATAATAATGTATGAGTTTTTCAAAACATCATAAAGCATAAATAATATGCATGAGAATCTCATAAAGCATAAGAATGCATGAGACTCTTTCCTCACAAAGAATTAATAACATGCATGAGAAATATCAAACTCAAAACATATAAGTTCACCATCTTCACCGTTCTGCAGATCAACTTGGTGAACACAGTAAAGTTCTTCCATGTGTGAAAATCCGTCCGGATCACGCCTCCCCACAAAAAAACTTTTGGTATCCAAAAGTATCAACTGTATCTCTATGAAAATGTCAAAAAGGTACATCCCTTCAAGACTCCTTCACTCACGTACTTCAGAATCATAATGTAAAGCCAACACCTACAACTGCTGCAAAGCAAAATTCTGGAAAAAGGCACATCCCTTGTCTCCTTCACCACTATTCTTCGGAGCTAAAATGTCGAAGCCAACACCTGCATAATCTTGCAACTTGTAGCTGATGACCTGTACTTTAATCTTTGGAGTAACTTACTTGCCAAGAGTTTATAACTACACCCTTTGGTAAAGTTTTACAATAAATCACCAAAATAGCATAGGAAAATCGCCTCATACAACTGATTATAATGATGATTACAAAATGAAGCCACTTAAGGCTGAAGGCGCAAAATAACGCCTCTAACTCTCATCACTCGAGAGTGGCTAAAAATCCATTATAATGCTTCATGATCATCAATTTTACATTAAATTGCAAGGCACTTTGATATGCCAGAAATATGCACAAATTGGGCAAAACACTATGGTCCTATCTACCCATTACAAAAATGTGCAGTAATATGTGCACTAGTGGTGCAAAACCCCCACTACAAAAATATGTGCACATAAAATTCCCAACTCTTTTAATGGCCATATATCAAACTCTAAGCGTAGGCAAATTTCCAAATTCCCCTTGATTTCCTTTGATCCATCATAGGGAAACTATGGGAGGTACAATGAAGGTATATGCTTTCATTTACTTTGACATCTCCTTGGACAAAGAAAAAATTGATTTTACTTGCTTTTAGCCACAATATGGATTTGCACAAAAAGCAATTTTAGTGCTCAAAATACCATCCAAAAGTAATAAAATAAAACTTTATTTTCAGTTATCAAACTTTACCAAAGTTATGGGAAGCTCTCGCTCTGAGCAACTCCACCATATCCATACTTTTGGAGTCTTAAAACTTGATTCGCATCCCAACTTGGTAGCCAACACATGGGTAAGATGCATTAGCTCAGGGGTCTTATCAGTCGCATAACCAAATATATGACTCTGGTCACCGAATCCAATCTCCTCAATCTTCTTGATAAATTTCCCAAGAATTCCTGGGACAATATCAGGGCTTTGCTATTCAATGTTAACCAGAATTTTGCAGTGACCCTTGCATGGATCAACAACATCTTGGATAGGGTTGTAAGCATTACTTGTATACTACTCAGTGATAAAACCAATAACAAGGCCAGCCCACAAACCAATAGAAACACAGAAGAAAAGCTCCTAGTTCTTTACAACCTTTTGGGCACCAAAATTGAATATTGTAAAGGATGAAGGAAATGCAACAAAACTTACAACAAAAATTCCAATAGTCATCAATATTGTGGAGATAATAAGCTACTTTTTCAATCTAGGCTCAATTTCCTTCACGACCTTGATCTCAAATATGCCAGTTGCAAACAGAGTTGTGATTAAGCAACCAATGATACCCATTGAACTAATGAACAAGGGGTGGCACATGGAAATAAGATTGTGAGAGTTTACAAATGATGTTATGGATGCAACAACCAGATCTGCACAGGATGACTCAGCATAGGATCCAAATAGATCTGATCCCATACCAGCAATATCTCCAACATTGTTACCACATATCACTCGTACCGTGGACCACATTTTCATAGAAGTGCACCACCAACCACATGCCTATTCTCTCCAACAAATACAGAGCTACAACAAAGGTAGATGGCACATTGAAGATACATCTAGTAATGATATGTGAAGAGATTCCCTCGAAGCTCGATCCCTGATCTTGGTATCGGTGCACAAGAGCTTTGAGAAGCTTTGGGGTTGTGGAATGGAAGAGGCCCCTTGTACTGCCTTCACTCGAACTCCAGCCAACAACAATTAATGGCCAACACATTGGAGATATTCCAATTAGAAGCTAGTAAACCAGGAGGATCTATCCATGGCATTACGTACACCAAAGTAAAGAATGAACTCCACAACTATATCGAATTGGATGATAGTTAGATCAACATCGATCCTTTCAGTGATCGACCACCAGGCCTGCGAATCTGTTTGGAATCACGCCACCTTCCATCAATCCAACACTACCATGTGATGTGGGATCTCTCCATGGAACCCAAAAAAAAATTGCAATCAACGTGGACTACTCATGAGATTTGGAATCCCCCAAAATCTACTCATGATTTTAAACGATGCAAAATATATGCAATTTAGATGACATGTCCACCCGATGTTTGAGCTCATGGAATTTGGAATCCCACCAAGTCCACACTCATGGAGGCCTTCTGCGAATTTCTTCTCGAATAGCTAGGTATCCCATATTGTTTGGGATTTGCCTCGCTATATACGACCATCTGGGACAATAGTAATGCCATCATTGCACCACTACCAGTTGTGACTTCGACAACAATCACAGAACTATCATTTGGTTTAGAAAATGATTCTGACACCTACGCCTACTTGTACCATATTTCCTTTAGTCAAATCGATGACTCTATCCTGATGACAGGGGTGAATGTTTAATATTGACATCTCCACAGAATCTCCTTAGGCGATATTTGATGGGAGACGTATCGGCTCTTTGGATCCAATGGTGCCAAAGCATTGGCAGATGCTCCTCACACAGTATTCTCCTCTTCAACAGATCCTCCACTGAGGTAAAAGAGCCCCTCAAACTCTCTTCAATTTTCTTGTACTGCCTGCGTTGGAATCCACATTCCTCCTCAATTGGTGCATTTATGAATTTTGTTGTCATTTCCACTGCAACTTCCAAAATTTTGGGATTGCTTAGCCTAGGCGATAGACTATCTGGAACAGGTTGTCAACTGAAAGTGGGGTGTTGAGTGGAAGAAATATTACAGTCGATGTTGATATACACATGCTTTCTCTCTACAAGCGTTGTTGAAATCGCATAGTCAACACTCATGCACTCTGTAACGATGAAGATTTGCAGAGACAACGATATCACCAAACCCAAAATCACTGAAATGGCCTTTGTGCCTTCCGAAGAAATGAAACGCGGTTTGGATATCTGACTCCTTAGCGTAGAGTTACAGAATCAAACCCAGGTGAGACCAAATGGGAACGTAGGATTCAGTCTTTGCCAAGAGTCCATCTGAGAATTTGACTAAGGGATTTACAACCTCTAGCTTGTTGAGCTCCTAGAAATCATTGTACAATGAAATCAATGAGAATTTGATGAAGGGCTTCACAGCCTCCATGCATGGCTTTGTTGAATGAAATCATCTGACCTGGAAAGGGGAACCTCCTCGTTGTTATTGGGATAATTGTTAAGTGCGGACAAAAATAAATTCCCCTATCTTCACTACGAAACTACAACAAAACAAGATAGTACAATACTCTTTCCTTAGATTTAAATTATCAAATGACAAATGGATCTAGAACATACCTTTTAAATATCGAAGATCCGACTTCACCAATGCAAGCCAATCTCTGCCGCGAGGCTTATCGAGAAATATCTACAAAGGAACGCAAGCCAACGAACAAAAGAATAACTGAGTCTATTTGATATGAAACTATGTGCGTGATCAAGGAAACATACAATATGGAAAAATAACATTCATATAGGAAAGAAAAGTATATTTTTATTAAATAATGTGGAAGAAAGATACAGCCAGATGCCTTGATGTTTTCAGGTTCCTTCCAACAGTTCCTTGCTTCCCACACACTTCTACTCCATGGATTCTGAGACTGTAGATCTAATAGCTACTCAAAATCTATCTTGACAAAACAAAGCTCAAATCCAATATACAAGCTCTAAAAACTCCAAGCTACAAAACCCAAGCTAAATTTCCAATCTAATTTTATCCATGAGAGATCCTCTCCTTTTATAAGTTGAAGAGGATAAGGTGAGGAGGTTAGGATGATCCCACTAAATCATGAAAGCGAGTAAGATCCAAACCGTTCAGAGGCCACCTCATCATAGAAGCTTCTCCTTCTAGAATCATCGAGAAAATGATCGTTTTTCCCACATACAAAGATCGTCACACCCTAAGTATAGTGCAGCCTGCGACAACGTCGCAACTTAGATTTAGAGAAGAGTGTGACGATCAGGCATTGACACACCCTGTGTATAGTGCATCTTGCGCTGATCTTCCTTAATAGGGTTTTTACAAAGGAAAATACAACTTTCTCTCAGGCAAAGTTCTTCTCCCTTCTTTCTTTAGGAATTTAGGCCACTGACCTCTCTGAAGGAAACATATAGGTTTACATCATTAACGGTCATATGGGTGACAAAAATAATGTGTAATACTCGTCCATTAGAGAACCTGTGGAAAATGACTTATCGACGACTTTCCATCAAAATATATTTGATCAGTATCTTTCCCACATCACAGTCCAAGCAAAAATGCTGGAGATTACAAGCCATTGCTGGAATATTTACAGTAATAAATCTGATTTCATTTGTCATTATGATCAGCAACACCAATAATGGAACCATGTAGACTTCCTAAAACTTGTAGATCTTTTGCACGAGTTCTCGGGATGCAAGTTTGACCTTCTCTGAGCAAAACGATAGTGGTTCCTTCGACGAAAAAAATCATTCATGCTCTTGGTGGATGCCAATATAGCTGCAGAAAATGTTAACTGACAGAAATATTTCAATTTTACAGAAATAATAACCACTGCTTAGTAATCCATTCAAATGTATGCTCCTTGTATAGTTGATCCTTTTGAAGAACTACTTTTGGTATTATTGCCTCTGGACTAACTCCTTCATCTGCTTCCTCCTTCTTTACAGGAGTTTGTACGACTCTCTTTCCATGTTTTGGACGAAGATGAGGATGAACTTTCTATCATTTCCCAATCCAATGGCCACTCATCTCACAATGAGTGCAATAGCTCATTTTCTTCTCCTTTAACAACATCTCCTTGTCACAAAGACATGAAAGGGGTTCTTTTTGTTTTATATCACTTTCTGTGGTCATGCTCGTCTTATTTACCCAAACCTTCTTGGTTTGACGCTTGGCTACAACATGGTTAGGAGATATAATGCAGAAATCATTTTTCTTACATTCAATAAAATGATTTGAATGACTTTCACACCTTTCTGAATTGTCCTTGATGTAGATCTGACAAGGACTAGGACTAGATGATTTGTCTCCTCTCTTGGAACCTGATGATGTAGAAATGGGTTTTGATGTGGTTCTTGCTTCAACTGTAATATTCTAGATATAAAAAGTATGCAGAACAAAAATAAATAGCTAGAAATGGCAGATGAATAAAAATATAACCAGAACAACACCACAATGATACCAAAATGATACCAGAATAACACCAAAAAGAGCACTTTGATTACTGAGAGCAATGTTCACTTGCCTCTTTGTTAGCCCTCGACCAAATTTTGAGGAAACCTTGGTCAATTTTGCACCACTTTTGGACTTCGACAGGCTGGCCGAAGATGGAGTTCCCAAGCAGAGTTAAGATCGCGGATCTCACCAATTTTGCGAGCTATGTGGACCCAATAAGGGGTTCTCTAGGGTTTTTGTAATGGGTTTATGGGATGTATACCCATGGGTTTTACCCATGATTAGGCCTTATTGTAAGGGATTGAAAAGTATAAATAAGTAAGAATGTATTGTAGAAGAGTAGTGGGTAGTGGCTAAGTGCAAGTAGTTTTGAGCTGCTTTGTGCAACAAAATGTGTATGTATGAAGCCTTGGTGATTGATAGAGAAGTTGGCTTGGTGCCTTGACCTAGTTTGGAAGGAGGATCTGGTGCTCAGTGCATAGATCTTTTGTCCTACACGAATCTCGACTCTGTGGATTATTTCACAGGAGTCACTAAATGTAAGAGATTGACGAATAATAAAGAAGACGAAGCAGTTGGTGGACGTAGCCCCACTCTAGGGTGAACCACGCATATCTTGTGTCTTTGGTTTTCTTTATGTTGTGTTGTTTATGTTATGAATCTTCTTAGTGTTTTGGTTATTATGTATGATAGATAGATCTATTGATCCTTAGTGCTTTACTTGTGTTAAAGGTAAATGAATGTTAGATCTAACTCAGTGGTATGTGCTAAATGGTTGAAGTGCTTAATCTTTATTGTTACTGCGTTGATCTATCTTTGGGTATGTTTTGTGAGGTTACTAAGGTTAGGAAACTAATGCATCTATATCTCTAAGTGTTACTAGAATACTCTACAAAGTGTTGTTATCACAGATCTGTGTCCAAACTCGGTTACAGACACCTGTGTCCTGTAACCCCCCTTGCCTCTACCTCGGATGAGACTTCACCTGCTTCGCAGGTGTTTCTGAAAGGGCCGATATTTAGGGTTTTATTGGTGTGTTGTTGAAGTGTTGAACCCTGGGTCTGCCCCTATGCCAACAAATGGTTCTGTTTTCGAGACCTGAAACTGTGATTTCTGGGAGCTGAAGTAAAGAAAAGAGAAGTTTTGTGCGTAGATCTGCTGCTGAAGTGCATAATACTCTACTTGACTTGTGAAGCTCTGTGCTAAGAAAGAAATATGATCTGAAGAAAAGAGGTAAGATCTTAAAAGAGGTAAAGCTTTGTGCTTAGATAAGAGTAAGATAAGTGAACATTTTTGTTTTGAAAGCATGAATTTAAGTATGTTTAATAGATTTTGTCCTAGTCTGAAGGCCAGGGCGCAGTTGCAAAAAAGAGTTGATCTGAGTAAATTTAATGGAAATGAAGAAAGACATGTTATTCCTATGCATAGAAAGAATTTTTGGACTGATAAATAGATGCAGGAACCTAGAAAGAATTTTTGCAGATTGCATGTCCAACACTATGATCCTAGTGCACAGTACAAAAGAAGTTGGGGAACATACAAGAGAAAAAAAGGATTGACATTGTGCTATAATTGCAGAAGACCGGGACATATTGCTAAGAATGCCCTGGCACAGGTCTTATTCATCTTTGTTGTAAGATTGTTGGTCATGAGGTTGAGGATAGTCCAAAGATGATTCCTAAAGTTGAACAAATGAACATTGGATAAGAAAACTATGAAGGAAGTCAAGAGACTAGGGGCATGTTAGAGGATAATAAAGAGAAAGATTTAGAAAAATCTCAGACTACATTATTACAGTTGAAAGAAATGATGGATGCTCACAAAGATGTCAGTTTATCAGAGATCTTGGAAGTAAAACAGTGCATAAGTACAAGAATAGAGGATTCGACATATACTATGTCTTAGATGAGGAAACACAAGTGAATATTATGGCAGAAGACACTTGGGAAATTTTAGGAAAGCCTACTCTGGTACCTTCATTGGAAAGGATAGGCTTGTTTAAAGGAAAGATGATAACCCTATGTGGAAGAGTTACTAATGTACCTATTCTTATTCATGGAACATTGACTGAAGAAGAGTTTGAAGTCATTAAGTTTGTTGAGAATAGTGCCCCTTTCCCACTTTTTCTAGTTGAGACTTGGATTGAGAGAGATCAGATCAAAAGGAAAGTAGAGGAAGAAGCTACAAAAAATAAAAAGCAAGAAATAAGGGATTTCACAGCCAGAAAAATAGATCGACTAATAGAAGAACAAGATGATAAGTTCAAGCAACAGAACAAAGTAAGAACGCAGAAGGGACAGAAGGCAAGAGAATTAGATATCAAGGTTGAAAGAATGTAAGAAGGTTTGAAGGACCTATATATGTAAGAAAGAAGAATACCCACCCAGGAAGCATTAAGAGAACATATATTAACTTCGGACCCTTTGAAGGCACATCAACAGTGCAAAGTCACTACGCTAGGGGAAGATAAGAATAAGAATGGAAAGAGGATTCCAGAAACAGTTAGAGAGACTCAGATCATAGGGAAGAAGGAAAGGAAGATCAATAAGAAGAGAGCTAAGTTGGAAAAGATGCAAGAAGCTATAGAGAACATATGGAAGACTTCCCAGACTGGACCCTCGCAGGAGGCAGGTTCGTAGGATTTGAACCTCGCCGAAACAACAGGACCGCACAGAATGGGACTTCTCCCTGGCGAAGTTATATGACCGTTGGAGGTGCCCTGACCATTAAAATGAGGCTCCGGAATGGTTAGAAAACTTATTTATGGGCCGATGGACCACTTTTGGATGTTGATACCATGCCATAACGAACATATTTACATTATAGGAGGCATCTCTTGTCCATTGGAAGAATCTGTTACAAGGCCCCGCTTATTTAACTTGTTGGTCGTTGCGCTGGGACCAATTTTCACTACTCGTGATTAACTGAGCTAGCAGAGAACTGTCTAAGTGTCGAGTTGTGTTATCTGAATCTAGACCTCATCATACGATTTTCTATCCCGCCTGTCTGTTCGTCTACCCCGACCTGTCTATTTAAAAGTGAGAATGTCAGGCGAACCTAGTGAATTAGAGAAGTCTGTCAAGGAGGTCCTCAAGAAGCTAATGGCCGACATACCATTATTTGAAGGTGTCTAGGCATCGTCGACTAGGGGACTATAGGATTCCCCTTCGACTGGATGTCGTTCTGGTCGTGTCAACCCCGCGACTGAGCAATGAAGTAAGCATCATGACAATCTGGCTAATGTGAAGCAGATCTCGTCGATCCTACCAGAGTAAATTCCACCTTTGGATAGCACCGTTAAGGGAGATAACATCCCATGAGATTATGAGTACACTATGTTCACCACATACATTCTGAAGGGAATACGCGTAGTCAGGAGCCAGTTACGACAGATCTCGTTGTTGAAGAACAACGACTTCAATCTAGGAGACAGGAAAAAATATGCTATGCTACCACGCCACCACTACTTGATGAAGTCAACTAGGAAGAAGACAAACCTTGTCTCCCATCCATGGATTAAGGGACTAGTGTAGTCCACCGTGCTAAATGTGATGAAGATTCCCCATTTTGGCCACCACCAAGAGGTTAACGCTTGCGTTAAACTCCTCTTGTCATGATATCATGGAAGATACATGTGGCTCGACTGGAGGATTACTGTGGATCTGGCATTGATCCACTAGATTACAGGATTAAGCATGAAGGGACCTAACCCTCAGCATTTTTATCTAGGGAAGGCCTCGGACCACTCCCTGGAACAACACATCAAGGAAGATTACGACGAAGTTGAAAAAGGAAAGAGAGGTTACAAGGTAGCCTCTATATAGGATGGTGTAGTGCACCTCGCTTGCCAACTCATAGTTGGAAAGCTCATAAGGAAGAACCACCCCACACAGGTCGTTGAGTTCATGGTGGACCTTGCAGGAAAATGTGTGGAGGGCATGCAAATGAACTGGGCAAGCTACCTCGTCAATGAACTAGAGAAAGATTGTTGCGAAGCTCAGGATTTGGGATACGAATTCCACTTTAGTTGGATGATCATTTTGATCGCATTTGTCGCTCGGAAAATGCCTAAAGGATCCACCTTTATGGATATTGAACCATCGAATTTGTTGGCTGCTAGGTTTTCCACCTTGTGGTACACCAACAACATGATGAAGCAATGGCAATCCAACGTTGTGTTCCATGCATATTATCATCAATTGAAGGTTGTCATCGATTCATTTCTGCGCATGACACCATGAGCCCTGCACTAGTACAAACCAATAGCCAAGTTCCATGTAGATCCACATTTCATCTACATCGTTGTGTGCAGAGATGAGAACAAGGAAGAGTTATAGTCATACTACAAGCTAACAGATGAATACATGGAGCAGATTACAAAGGAATGGTCAGAGGAATTCCTTGTACCCATCACTAATGCAGAACTCTCTGACACTGACACCATAGGAAGCCCCATGGTCACCCGAGTTGAGCATGTCGGACAGTCCAGTGGTATGAAGAAGAAGAAGAAGCAGGAAGAAGTCCAGGATGTAGAGACTGATGAGGAGAACAATGCCTCTAAAGAAAATGGATCTGTCTCACTAGGAGGAGGAGGAGATGAAGCAGATGGAAAAGGAGGAGGGGATGGGTAAGGAGGAGGTGAAGCTACACTATCGGAAGACCCCACTACTGGGACAATCACACTGCAGAAGAGGAAGGGTTCTCCACAGATACCTTCGTCAAGAAATAAGACACGTGCTAGTAAGCCCCAGTTAGAAGCAATGCTCACAGAGGATGATATCAGTTTAGTTCGTGGAGCTATGAAGGACTCTTCTAAGGATATCTTGTAGAGATATGGAGCGAAGAAGGAAGAGCTATATGGATGAATTGAGAAGGAATTAAAGGAAGTACAACAAGTTATTCGTTTGGTCTACGCAGTACCTACTGCGCCATCCTCGTCACAGATTGCAGAATTAGGGGATGAACCAGCCCAATTGAGAAGATTTGAAGATGCAACAGAAGCTTGACTTTAGAAAGTCCAGGAAGAGAAGGAGAAGGCTACAGAAGCCTTGAAACAAGAGAAATATGAAGCCTTAGAATAATTATGAGTAGCGCAGTACAACGTAGCTGCCTAGGAAAGTGAAAGAGAAGAGTTTCAGGCGATGCTCCAGCAGGAAAAAGACCAACTACAAAGAGAAAAGGAGCAGCTGCTCACATAACGGGCCGCATTCAAAGAGGTAGTGAGTAAACAATGTCATTCTGTGCTAGGCTTGGCACAGGAGGAACAGGAGTCGGTCGAGGCTCAAGTGGTGAAGCTCGCTAAGACCATCCAACAGCTTCAAGCTAGGATAACAGAGTTGGAGGCTCAAGAAGTGTCGAGCACCCCACAGGAGGTCTGTGACCAAAGGGAGGAAACCGCTAAGAACTTAGTAGGAAGGATAAGAGCCCTCGCCTCGAAGTGCAAACAACTAAGTGATATAAGTTCACAAACATACAAATGCCTCGCAAAGGACCCAGAGCTAATAAAGATGGAAGTGTAGTTACAGGAGGCACAACAACAGGAATTCTCTGTGAAGGTGCAAATGAAGTTTCTCACTACAGTTGAAAGAATGAAAAGATCCCAGGAGTAAGGCGCATTACATCAATAGATTACTGCCATCCAGGGAAGAGTAATGGAAGTCACACAGAAGCTGCAACTTGTGTAGGATGAATCCTGCAAGGTGTTTGAAGAGATTGATGGACAAGGCTCGCAATTGGACCAAGTGGTTGCAACAGTAGAACAACGCCTGGAAGGGCCTGTTACAGAACAAATGATCCAAGAGCTCGATGAGCAGGAGGCTCAGGCAAAGCAGCAATTTGAGGTAGCTCAAGTTAAGCTCAAGGCCTTCGAAGTGGCATTGACCAGAACTAAGTGACTCAGGATGAGTCGCAGGTGAGTGTTGGGGGCTTGTTGTCCCTCAGCCAAATTTTGAGGAAACCTTGGTCAGGTTTGGACCACTTTTGAACTTCAACAGGTTGGCCAAAGATGGAGCGCCCAGGCGGAGCTGAGATCAAGGATCTCACCGATTTTACGGGCTATGTGGACCCAGTAAGGGGTTATCTAGGGTTTTTGTAATGGGTTTATGGGATGTCATCCCATGGGGTTTACCCATGATTAGGCCTTATTGTAAGGGATTGAAAAGTATAAATAAGTAGGAAGGTATTGTAGAAGAGTAGTGGCTAGTGGCTAAGTGCAAGTAGTTTTGAGTTGCTTTGTGCAACATAATGTGTATGTATGAAGGCGCTGTGCTCGATAGAGAAGTTGGCTTGTTGCCTTTACCTAGTTTGGAAGGAGGATCTGGTGCTCAATGCGTAGATCTCCTATTCTACTCGAAGCTCGACTCTATGGCTTAGTGAACAGGAGACACTGAATGTAAGAGATTGACGAATAATAAAGAATACGAAGCAGTTGGTGGACATAGCCCCACTCTCAAGTGAACCACGTATATCTTGTGTCTTTGGCTTGCTTTGTGTTGTGTTGTTTATGTTATGAATCTGCTCAGTGCTTTAGTTATTATGTATGATAGATAGATCTGTTGATTCTTAGTGCTTTACTTGTGTTAAAGATAATTGAATGTTAGATCGAACTTAGTGCTATGTGTTAAATGGTTGAAGTGCTTAATCTTTATTGTTACTGCATCAATCTATATTTGGGTATGTTTTGCGAGGTTACTAAGGTTACAAAACTAATGCATCTCTCTCTCTAAGTGTTACTAGAATACTCTGTGAAGTGTTTTTATCACATATCTTTGTCCCAGCTTGGTTACAAACACCTGCATCCTATAACCTCCCCTGCCTCTACCTCAGGTGAGACTTTGCCTGCTCCACGAGTGTTGTCGAAAGGGTCATTAGTTAGGGTTTTGTTGGTGGGATGTTGAAGCGTTGAACCCTAGGTCTGTCCTTGTTCCAAGACTCTTCGAGGGGGAAACCTCCAACAGAGAAGATCTCTATTACATTAATATCCAAGACACAAGTTCTCATACCCTTGACTCCTATTTATACTAAATATGTCTATCAAAAGATCCATCTAGAGGAAGATCCTTCTAGAAGCGGAAGCTTCTATTAGGTCTTCTTACATTGGACTTGTTCTTCCTTATTGCTAGGCCTTATTAATATTGACCTTTATTACATTAGAATATATTATTCTACCTACGTGAGGGGTTAGGTCCCTAACATGTCCTCCCCCTTAAAAACAACATTTTCCTCAAGGCTTGAGATGTGGAAATTGTTGCAGAATGCTAGTTGGTTTGCAAGTGGCATCTGCTAGAGTTGTATCTTTCCACTGGACTAACACTTCCTTGATGGTTCGCTGATGTAGACGATGCTCACGTTGGTCAAAAATTGCTTGTGGTTGTAGCCAAATGGATCCTTCTTCGTCCAACTCTTGAAGGCTAGTTTGAGTTTGGCACTTAGTTCCAATCACCTTCTTTAAGCAGGAAGCATCAAAAACAGGATGGAGCTTAGAATGACTGGGAAAAGCTAACTGATAGGCCACCTGTCCCATAAGGACCATAAAATTTGGGCGTCAGATTCTAACAATGGTAGGCCTTGAGGGAATTTTGTTGGTAAGGTTGCACTCAAAGAAACACATGATCCCCTTCTGCAAATTGACGTTTAGAGCAACCTTGATCTGCTTGTTTCTTCATTTTATTCTATGCCATGAAAAAATTCTCTTTGAGGGTACAAAGAATAGCCTCTCGAACTAATTATTTGGTCAACCGCCTGGACCTTCGATACACTTGGAAAATATGAGAGAACTGAAGGTGTCTTTTGTCCATATACACCTTCAAAAGGAGTCATGCGGGTAGTTGTATGGTATGAAGTGTTGTACCACCATTCAGCTAGTGGTAACCATTGAGCCCACTGATTTTTCCTTTCCGAGGAAAAACACCTCAAATATGTTTCCAAAAACTTTTTGGCAACTTCAGTTTGACCATCAGTTTGGGGATGATAAGTTGTGCTAAGATGCAATTGGGTGCCTTGTAGCTTGAACATTTCTTGCCAAAACTTTCTAGTGAAAGTTAGGTCATGATCAGAAACAATAGAATGCGGCATGCCATGAAGCTTGAAGACCTGATCCATGAAAAGTTGAGCCACAGTGGATGTTGTAAATGGGTGTTGAAGAGAACATAAATGAGCATACTTGAGAATACGATCAACTACCACCATGATGACTGATTTATTTCTTGAATTAGGTAATCCTACAATAAAATCCATAGAGATATCCCGCCAAATAGCAGGGGGAATCATAAGCGGTTTTAGTGTGCTCATACAATAATATCCAAGAAAAAATTTCGCATACCCTCGACTCCTATTTATACTAAATATGTCTATCAAAATAACCATCTAGACGAAGATCCTTCTAGAAGTGGAAGCTTCTATAAGGTCTTCGTACATTGGACTTATGCTTCCTTATTCCTAGGCCTTATTAATATTGAACTTTATTACATCGGAATATATTATTCTACCTACGTGAGGGGCTGGTTCCCTAACATCTACGAACTTTGAGAACTCTCCAATCTCTTCTTGACAGTATCCCAAATCTGCAAACCATGTTCTTTGTACCACCTCTAATGGCTGAGTGATTCCTTGGCCATGAATGTCAAGTCTACCTCCTTTTTATCCCATCTTTGTGAGGAGATTCATGCCCATGTTAGTTTCATAATGAGAAAACATTGAACATGAAGAAACATCATATACCTCGGTTTGAGTTTGTGCATCCACGGTAAGAGGTTCTTTGTCTTCCATTCATTCACCATGCTGCAACTTAGCCAAGAGATCATCCTCGGCTTGCAATTCAAGTTGCAATTCTTCAATAACTCCATTGAGGACTTCTTCATGAAGCTGAGACCTCTCTTGAAGCTCTTGCTTCTCTTCTTCTGCAATTTGCAAAAGCCTCCTCAACTTTGCATTTTTAGCTTGAATGTTGTGATTTATCTCTTATAATTATTAAAGTCTTTCTGCTTTCTTTTCTCCTTTGCCCATCCTACAAAGTAGTCAGCCGAGCTCTAATAATACATGATTTGAAAACAAGTGAGTACTTTACGCAAGTTTTCAATTGAGAATCATTTTCTAACGAAGTATTTGCATAAGGATTAAAGAGCATATGAATTCATGATTAACCATGATTTTTAAACAAGAATACATAACATACATGAACTCAAAATGGAACAAGCACATGAAAAGACAAGAGAGAGACAACCAATGTTGGTAACGGAGTTCATCCCTCATGGGCTACGTCTTTGGACCTACTTCAATTGGAATATGGATCTCTTTCATTCCTTATTCAAAATATGTTGGGACCTTCTCATAAGTGATTACATAAGAGATTCCTTCTCCTTGAATGAGAATTCAAGAAGACTTCTCACACTCATACCTCTCCATACATCAAGAAGGATAATACCTTACATGAATAAGTCTCTCAACACTTGGGAGTAGTAGCACTATGGCTCTCTAACTCCACTCCTTAACTCTTCATTACTCTCTCCCCTTACATAGGGCTCACATAAGGTCTTATATAGTTTTCCTCACTCTCTCCTAGATCCACAATAATAGGATCTAATTACAAAAGAGGAAATAAAAGATCCATGAATGTAGGATCTCAAACTATCTTCAAGTACATAATGGGAAAAGTCTCAAAACCACCCAAAGACTCTTCATCCATGTCCTTGATTCTCTCAACCTATAATTGAGAATAATGGCAAATTGGTGTGAGGTGGTTTCTCACATA
>JASDQU010013875.1:14257-34002 GCA_032191745.1 Picea mariana | reverse complement strand
ACAAAAATTCCAATAGTCATCAATATTGTGGAGATAATAAGCTACTTTTTCAATCTAGGCTCAATTTCCTTCACGACCTTGATCTCAAATATGCCAGTTGCAAACAGAGTTGTGATTAAGCAACCAATGATACCCATTGAACTAATGAACAAGGGGTGGCACATGGAAATAAGATCGTGAGAGTTTCCAAATGATGATATGGATGCAACAACCAGATCTGCACAGGATGACTCAGCATAGGATCCAAATAGATCTAATCCCATACCAGCAATATCTCCAACATTGTTACCACATATCACTCGTACTGTGGACCACATTTTCATAGAAGTGCACCACCAACCACATGCCTATTCTCTCCAACAAATACAGAGCTACAACAAAGGTAGTTGGCACAGTGAAGATACGTCTAGTAATGAGATGTGAAGAGATTCCCTCGGAGCTCGATCCCTGATCTTGGTATCGGTGCGCAGGAGCTTCAAGAAGATTTGGGGTTGTGGAATGGAAGAGGCCCCTTGTACTGCCTTCACTCAAACTCCAGCCAACAAGAATTAATGGCCAACACATTGGAGATATTCCAATTAGAAGCTAGTAAACCAGGAGGATCTATCCATGGCATTACGTACACCAAAGTAAAGAATGAACTCCACAACTGTATCGAATTGGATGATAGTTGGATTGACATCGATCCTTTCAATGATCGACCACCAGGCCTGTGAATCTATTTGGAATCACGCCAGCTTCCATCAATCCAGCACTACCATGCGATGTGGGATCTCTCCATGGAACCCAAAAAAAAATTGCAATCAACGTGGACTACTCATGAGATTTGGAATCCCCCAAAATATACTCATGATTTTAAACGATGCAAAATATATGCAATTTAGATGACATGTCCACTTGATGTTTGAGCTCTTGGAATTTGGAATCCCACCAAGTCTGCACTCATGGAGGCCTTCTGCGAATTTCTTCTCGAATAGCTAGGTATCTCATATTGTTTGGGATTTGCCTCACCATATACGACCATCTGGGAGAATAGTAATGCCATCATTGCACCACTACCAGTTGTGACTTCGACAACAATCACAAAACTATCATTTGGTTTAGAAAATGATTTTGACACCTACACCTACTTTTACCATATTTCCTTCAGTCAAATCGATGACACTATCCTAGTGACAGGGGTGAATGTTTAATATTGACATCTCCACGGAATCTCCTTAGGCGATATCTGATGGGAGACGTCTTGGCTCGTTGGATCCAATGGTGCCAAAGCATTGGCAGATGCTCCTCACACAGTATTCTCCTCTTCAACATATCCTCCACTGAGGTAAAAGAGCCCCTCAAACTCTCTTCAATTTTCTTGTATTGCGTGCGCTGGAATCCACATTCCTCCTCAACTGGTGCATTTACGAATTTTGTTGTCATTTCCACTGCAACTTCCAAACTTTTGGGATTACTTAGCCTAGGAAATAGACTATCTGGAACAGGTTGCCGACTAAAAGTGGGGTGTTGAGTGGAAGAAATATTACATCCGATGTGGATATACACCTGCTTTCTCTCTACAAGCGTTGTTGAAATCGCATAGTCAACACTCATGCACTCTGTAACGATGAAGAATCATTACATCAGGGATTCTTCGTAGTCTACTTGTGTCAAAAAGGAAGAACTTTGCTTGAGAGAAGAAGTTGTATTTTCCTTTGTAAAAACCTGGTCCATTACCTGGGAAAAATGAGGTCAATCCCAGATTTCATGGTCTTCATCTCTTGTTGAGTAATGGTGCAGTGCAGGCTAGCCTTCCAAGGCTGAATGATGACTCTCCAAGAGATACAAATTCGAATCTGTTGATGTGAGTAAGCGTCCTGATTTTCTGCCTTTGTCAAAGGTACCAAAAAATTTTGAAACACCTCATATTTCCATAATCCATCAAAAATAGCTATTGAATATGTCTTGACAATTCATCAAATGTCCATTCGAAGAGGTTTCAAACCTTTCAAACTCAAAAAACTTCGATCTGTGCAAAAACTTGATCATTCTGGAAGTGACAGGCTTTCGGTGGTTAACCTAGAAAGCTCCTGAGTCGATTATCCACTGAAAGCTCTATTTTCGGTGGTTAATGAACAGTCGTCCTCTTCGCCTAAACCACTGAAACTTCAGTTTTGAGAAAACTTCAAAATTTGCAAAAATGCTTACCTTAAATCCTTTTTTGATGTTCAAGGTTTTTTGGATGAGGCAGCCCTCGTTCGTGCAGATCTGTGAACTTCAACTGGCTGTGTGGAAGGATCTAGTGTGTCTACCATGGTTGTAGCTAAGTTAGCTAGAGTTTCCAAACCAATTGTTCCTATGTTGGTGATTGGAACTCTTTTAACTTCAACCTCAGAATTCTAAATTGTCTATACAACTTCATGTTCTCCCTGATCAATACCCTATTCATGTCTTTAATCTTGTCATGCTTCTCTTTGAGGGTTTGGTTTATTTTGAAAAGCTCTGCATTTCTTTCGGTCGGGTCTGTATTAGCTTTTTTAATAACCCTTTCCAAGACTTCCATTTCATAGACCTGTTGCAGGAGTTTATTGATTTTACCTTATCTAGTTGCTTTAGGCTTACTTGAAGAGGCTTTTGCCACTGGTGGACTGTGTGCCTCTGGAGGAGTTGGTGAAGGTAAATTGGAACAATAGTCTGCACCTTGTTCAACCTGTACATTACCCTGTGTCTCTGCTAACTCTTGTTCTAGTTCTGAATCACTATAGGGTAGGTTTAAAGGGTTATTTCCTGTAGCAGGGTCCTTGAACTGCTCACCCTCAAACTGTAGTTTTCTTTTGATTATTTTCTTCTTAACAGAGGATGTTTCTATCGGATCTCTTGGTGGTGAGATACCCTTCCTTTTTCTCTAACTTCTTTTGGGATTAATAGTCTTCTTAGTGGCATCCTTTTTACCCTTCTCCTATTGTTGCCAATCAGTCTGGAATTCATTCCAGAAGAGGAAATAGTTCCAATCTACCTTCTTTTTCTTCAATGACTCTTTGACAATAAGAGTAATGAGTCCTTGATGAGATAATCTGCTTGCCACCTTAGTGGGCTTGGCCTTGACCTGTTTAGACATTTTTGTGAGGGATTTGTGCAAGAAAAATGGTAGATTGATTGGGTCTCTGCCTGTAAAATGGTTTAAAAGCTTAAAGTGATAGAACATCACTCTATTGTACCACCCCTCACATGTTATGTAAACAAATATTGCTTTCAACAAGGACTTCCACTTTGGTTCCAAGTAAGACATTGGAATATCCTTTTTCCAGATCAAATCTTTGTGTACAGGTAGCAGGTTTGACCTAAATTCGATGTTTGAAGGTATGGTAGACTTGAACCAACAGTCTCCTGACCTAGGTAAACCTGTATACTCAGCAATGGCAGCTTCATCAATGATAAACTCCTCCTTTTCTATTTTAGCAGACCTCCCATCATAGGAAATGGAAAAAGACTCGGCCACTTGTTGATGAAAATTGGTTAATTTTTCACAATATGAAAATACCCCAGCCTGTTTGAAAAATTCTGCCACCTCCGGGTGAGCTTCTAGGTACCAAACTCCATCAACTTCGGACCTCAGAACTGGCCCTGCTTTCGGCATTAGTCAATGCTGACTATACCTGATAAATCAACCTGGCTTAATTGGCTTGAGAGCGATTGCTGAACTTTAATGGCACTTGACGATCACCATGGGAAACAGGATTAGGATCTCTGGAAACACGTTTGATTGATGAAATCACGGACTCGCGATTATCTCAATGACTCCGGAACTCAAATTGATAATGAATGAGGATTAAATGAGGGATTTAACGGGATCATGATAGATTGTGTACTCGTGACTGGAAATGGAGGGAGGCTTCGTGAAAACATGCATGAATTTTTGTATCATCGTCGTGTCTTCATTGTGAAAAGACAAATGCGGTTGATAGGACAACAGGAACTCAAATTTTCGGATAGATACAATTAGAACGTGGATACCTTCCAACTTGATGAGATTTCGGTGGTTAGTTTCCATCATTGCACCAACTGATAGCTGGCTCGTGCAAAAGCACGGGCTTTCCATTTTTCCCGTTGAAATGCTTTCGGTGGTTAATCGCATTTTTGCTTTGCCCTCTTAACTACCGGGAACAAAGGCTTTCGGTGGTTAATGAGCACGTTTCAGGCTTGCCTAAACCACCGAAAACTGAGATTTTGACTTTTTCTTGACCAAACCAAATCAAAAATTTCTTTTGAGCTTATTTACAGAAAACAAACTCTCTGACCTACCTACAAAAATTTAGGAATAAAATTTGGATCACAACCTATCACCTCAAAAGAAAAATTTCCACCAATTTATTTGAGGAGATAACAGATCCGACTTCACCAATGCAAACCAATCTCTATCGCGAGGCTTATCGAGAAATATCTACAAAGGAACACAAGCCAATGAACAGAAGAATAACAGAGTCTATTTGATATGAAACTATGTGCGTGATCAAGGAAACATACAATATGGAAAAATAACATTCATATAGGAAATAAAAGTATATTTGTATTAAATAATGTGGAAGAAAGATACAACCAGATGCCTTGATGTTGTCAGGTTCCTTCCAACAGTTCCTTGCTTCCCACACACTTCTACTCCATGGATTCTGAGACTGTAGATCTGATAGCTACTCAAAATCTATCTTGACAAAGCAAAGCTCAAATCCAATATACAAGCTCCAAAAACTCCAAGCTACAAAACCCAAGCTAAATTTCCAATCTAATTTTATCCATGAGAGCTCCTCTCCTTTTATAAGTTGAAGAGGATAAGGTGAGGAGATTAGGATGATCCCACTAAATCATGAAAGCGAGTAATATCCAAACCGTTCAGAGGCCACCTCATCATAGAAGCTTCTCCTTCTAGAATCATCGAGAAAATGATCGTTTTTCCCACGTACAAAGATCGTCACACCCTAAGTATAGTGCAGCCTGCGATGACATCGCAACTTAGATTTAGAGAAGAGTGTGACGATCAGGCATCGACACACCCTATGTATAGTGCATCTTGCGTTGATCTTCCTTAATAGGGTTTTTACAAAGGAAAATACAACTTCTTCTCTCAGGAAAAGTTCTTCTCCCTTCTTTCTTCAGGAATTCAGGCCACTGACCTCTCTGAAGGAAAGATATAGGTTTACATCATTAACAGTCATATGGGTGACAAAAATAATGTGTAATACTCGTCCATTAGAGAACCCATGGAAAATGACTTATTGACGACTTTCCATCAAAATATATTTGATCAGTATCTTTCCCACATCACGGTCCAAGTGAAAATGATGGATATTAGAAGCCATTGCTGGAATATTTACACTAATAAATCTGATTTCATTTGTCATTATGATCAGCAACACCGATAATGGAACCATGTAGACTTCCCAAAACTTGCAGATCTTTTGCACGAGTTCTCGGGATGCAAGTTTGACCTTCTCTGAGCAAAACGATAGTGGTTCCTTCGACGAAAAAAATCATCCATGCTCCTGGTGGATGCCAATATAGCTGCAGAAAATGTTAACTGACAAAAATATTTCAATTTTGCAGAAATAATAACCACTTCTTACTAATCCATTCAAATGTATGCTCCTTGTATAGTTGATCCTTTTGAAGAACTACTTTTGGTATTATTGCCTCTGGACTAACTCCTTCATCTGATTCCTCCTTCTTTGCAGGAGTTTGTACAACTCTCTTTCCATGTTTTGGACGAAGATGAAGATGAACTTTCTAGCATTTCCCAATCCAATGGCCACTCATCTCACAATGAGTGCAATAGTTCATTTTCTTCACTTTAACAAGATCTCTTTGTCACAAAGACATGAAAGGGGTTCTTTTTGTCTTATCTCATTTCCCATGGTCGTGCTCATCTTATTTACCCAAACCTTCTTTGTTTGACGCTTGGCTACATCATGGTTAGGAGATATAATGCAGAAATCATTTTTCTTACATTCAATAAAATGATTTGAATGACTTTCATACCTTTCTGAATTGTCCTTGATGTAGATCTGACAAGGACTAGGACTAGATGATTTGTCTCCTCTCTTGGAACCTGATGATGTAGAAATGGGTTTTGATGTGGCTCTTGCTTCAACTGTAATTTTCCAGATATAAAAAGTATGCAGAACAAAAATAAATAGCTAGAAATGGAAGATGAATAACAATATAACCAGAACAACACCACAATGATACCAAAATGATACCAGAATAACACCAAAAAGAGCACTTTGATTACTGAGAGCAATGTTCACTTACCTCTTTGTTAGCCCTCGACCAAGTTTTGAGGAAACCTTGGTCAATTTTGCACCACTTTTGGACTTCGACAGGCTAGCTGAAGATGGATTTCCCAAGCAGAGTTGAGATCGCGGATCTCATCAATTTTGCAAGCTATGTGGAACCAGTAAGGGGTTCTCTAGGTTTTTTGTAATGGGTTTACGAGATGTATACCCATGGATTTTACCCATGATTAGGCCTTATTGTAAGGGATTGAAAAGTATAAATAAGTAAGAATGTATTGTAGAAGAGTAGTGGGTAGTGGCTAAGTGCAAGTAGTTTTGTGCTGCTTTGTGCAACAAAATGTGTATGTATGAAGGCTTGGTGCTTGATAGAGAAGTTGGCTTGGTGCCTTGACCTAGTTTGGAAGGAGGATCTAGTGCTCAGTGCACAGATCTTTTGTCCTACACGAAGCTCGACTCTGTGGCTTATTTCACAGGAGTCACTGAATGTAAGAGATTGACGAATAATAAAGAAGACGAAGCAGTTGGTGGACATAGCCCCACTCTGGGGTGAACCACGTATATCTTCTGTCTTTGGTTTGCTTTATGTTGTGTTGTTTATGTTATGAATCTTCTTAGTGCTTTGGTTATTATGTATGATAGATAGATCTATTGATGCTTAGTGATTTACTTGTGTTAAAGATAAATGAATGTTAGATCTAACTCAGTGGTATGTTCTAAATGGTTGAAGTGCTTAATATTTATTGTTACTGCGTTGATCTATCTTTGGGTATGTTTTGTGAGGTTACTAAGGTTAGGAAACTAATGCATCTCTCTCTCTAAGTGTTACTAGAATACTCTGTGAAGTGTTGTTATCACAGATCTGTGTCCGAACTCGGTTACAGACACCTGTGTCCTATAACCCCCCTTGCCTCTACCTCGGGTGAGACTTCGCCTGCTTCGCAGGTGTTTCTGAAAGGGCCGATAGTTAGGGTTTTATTGGTGCATTGTTGAAGCGTTGAACCCTGGGTCTGCCCCTATGCCAACAAATAGTTCCGTTTTCGAGACCTGAAACTGTGATTGATGGGAACTGAAGTAAAGAAAAGAGAATTTTTGTGCATAGATCTGCTTCTGAAGTGTGCAATACTCTACTTGACTTGCGAAGCTCTGTGCTAAGAAAGAAATCTGATATGAAGAAAAGAGGTAAAGCTTTGTGCTTAGATAAGAGTAAGATAAGTGAACATTTTTGTTTTGAAAGCATGAATTTAAGTATGTTTAATAGATTTTTTCCTAGTCTGAAGGCCAGGGCACAGTTGCAAAAAAGAGTTGATTTGAGTAAATTTAATGGAAATGAAGAAAGACATGTTATTCCTATGCATAGAAAGAATTTTTGGACTGATAAATAGATGCAGGAACCTAGAAAGAATTTTTTCATATTGCATGTCCAGCACTGTGATCCTAGTGCACAGTACAAAAGAAGTTGGGGAACATACAAGAGAAAAAGAGGATTGACATTGTGCTATAATTCCAGAAGACCGGGACATATTGCTAAGGAATGCCTGGTGCAGGTCCTATTCGTCTTTGTTGTAAGATTGTTGGTCATGAGGTTGAGGATAGTCCAAAGATGATTCCTAAAGTTAAACGAATGAACATCGGACAAGAAAACTATGAAGGAAGTCAAGATATTAAGGGCATGTTAGAGAATAAGAAAGAGAAAGATTTAGAAAAATCTCAGACTACATTATTACAGTTGAAAGAAACGATGGATGCGCACAAAGATGTCAGTTTATCAGAGATCTTAGAAGTAAAACAGTGCATAAGTACAAGAATAGAAGACTTCGACGTAGACTATGTCTTGGATGAGGAAACACAAGTGAATATTATGACAGAAGACACTTGGGAAATTTTGGGAAAGCCTACTATGGTACCTTCATTAGGAAGGATAGGCTTGTTTAAAGGAAAGATGATAAACCTATGTGGAAGAGTTACTAATGTACCTATTCTTATTCATGGAACATTGACTGAAGAAGAGTTCGAAGTCATTAAGTTTGTTGAGAATAGTGACCCCTTTCCCACTTTTTCTAGTTGAGACTTGGATTGAGAGGGATCAGATCAAAAGGAAAGCAGAGGAAGAAGCTACAGAAAATAAAAAGCAAGAAATAAGACTGACTAATAGAAGAACAAGATGATAAGTTGAAGCAACAGAACAAAGTAAGAACGCAGAAGGGACAGAAGGCAACAGAATTGGCTATCAAGGTTGAAATAATGTAAGAAGGTTTGAAGGACCTATATATGTAAGAAAGAAGAATACCCACCCAGGAAGTATTAAGAGAACATATATTAACTTCAGACCCTTTGAAGGCACATCAGCAGTGAAAAGTCACTACGCTAGGGGAAGATAAGAATAAGAATGGAAAGAGGATTCCAGAAACAGTTAGAGAGACTCAGATCATAGGGAAGAAGGAAAGGAAGATCAATAAGAAGAAATCTAAGTTGGAAAAGATGCAAGAAGCTATAGAGAACATATGGAAGACTTCCCAGACTGGAACCTCGTAGGAGGCAGGTTCGTAGGATTTGAACCTCGCCGAAACAACAGGACCACACAGAATGGGACTTCTCCCTGGCGAAGTTATATGACCGTTGGAGGTGCCCCAACCATTAAAATGACGCTCCAGAACTGTTAGAAAACTTATTTATGGGCCGATGGACCACTTTTGGATGTTGATACCGTGCCATAATGGACATATTTACATTAGTGGAGTCATCTCTTGGCCATTGGAAGAATCTGTTACGAGGCCCCGCTTATTTAACTTGTTGGTCGTTGCGCTGGGACCAATTTTCACTACTCATGATTAACTGAGCTAGAAGAGAACTGTCTAAGTGTCGAGTTGTGTTATCTGAATCTAGACCTCGCCATACGTTTTTCTACCCCGCCTATCCGTTCGTCTTCCACGACCTGTCTGTTTAAAAGTGAGAATGTCAGGCGAACCTAGTGAATTAGAGAAGTCTGTCAAGGAGGTCCTCAAGAAGCTAATGGCCGACATACCATTATTTGAAGGTGTCTAGGCATCGTCGACTAGGGGACTACAGGATTCCCCTTCGACTGGACGTCGTTCTGGTCGTGTCAACCCCACGACTGAGCAATGAAGTAAGCATCCTGACAATCTGGCTAATGCGAAGCAGATCCCGTCGATCCTACCAGAGTACATTCCACCTTTGGCTAGCACCGTTAAGGGCAACAACATCCCATGAGATTATGAGTACACTATGTTCACCANTATGCTACCACCCCACCGCTACTTGA
This sequence comes from Picea mariana, assembly GCA_032191745.1. Lineage (NCBI taxonomy): Eukaryota > Viridiplantae > Streptophyta > Pinopsida > Pinales > Pinaceae > Picea > Picea mariana. The sequence continues at coordinate 24,453 of JASDQU010013875.1, read as the reverse complement.
TGAAGTCAACTGGGAAGAAGACAAACCTTGTCTCCCATCCATGGATTAAGGGACTAGTGTAGTCCACCGTGCTAAATGTGATGAAGATTCCCCATTTTGGCCACCACCAAGAGGTTAACGCTTGCGTTAAACTCCTCTTGTCATGATATCATGGAAGATACATGTGGATCGACTGGAGGATTACTGTGGATCTAGAATTGATCCACTAGATTACAAGCTTAAGCATGAAGGGACCTGACCCTCAGCAGTTTTATCCAGGGAAGGCCTCGAACCGCTCCCTGGAACAACACATCAAGGAAGCTTACAACAAAGTTGAAAAAGGAAAGAGAGGTTACAAGGTAGCCTCTATATAGGATGGTGTAGTGCGCCTCGCTTGCCAACTCATAGCTGGAAATCTTGTAAGGAAGAACCACCCCACACAGGTCGTTGGGTTCATGGTGGACCTTGCAGGAAAATGTGTGGAGGGCATGCAAATGAACTGGGCAAGCTACCTCGTCAATGAACTAGAGAAAGATTGTTGCGAAGCTCAGGATTTGGGATACAAATTCCACTTTAGCTGGATGATTGTTTTGATCACATTTGTCGCTTGGAAAATGCCTGAAGGAGCCACCTTTACAGATATCGAACCAACGGATTTGTTGGCCGCTAGGTTTTCCACCTTGTGGTACACCAACAACATGATGAAGCAGTGGCAGTCCAACGCTGTGTTCCATGCATATTATCAGCAATTGAAGGTTGTCATCGATTCATTTCTGCGCATGACACCGTGAGCCCTACACCAGTACAAACCAATAGCCAAGTTCCATGTAGATCCGCATTTCATCTACATCGCTGTGTGTAGAGATGAGAACAAGGAAGAGTTATAGTCATACTACAAGCTAACAGATGAATACATGGAGCATATTACAAAGGAATGGTCGGAGGAATTCCTTGTACCCATCACTAATGCAGAACTCTCTGACACTGACACCATAGGAAGCCCCATGGTCACCCGAGTTGAGCATGTCAGACAGTCCAGTTGTATGAAGAAGAAGAAGAAGAAGGAAGAAGTCCAAGATGTAGAGACCGAAGAGGAGAACAATGCCTCTAAAGAAAATGGATCTGGCTCGCTAGGAGGAGGAGGAGACGAAGCAGATGGAAAAGGAGGAGGGGATGGGTAAGGAGGAGGTGAAGCTACACTGCTGGAAGACCCCACTACTAGGACAGTCACACTGCAGAAGAGGAAGGGTTCTCCACAGAGACCTTCGACAAGAAATAAGACACATGCTAGTAAGCCCCAGTTAGAAGCAATGCTCACGGAGGATGATATCAGTTTAGTTCGCGGAGCTATGGAGGACTCTTCTAAGGATATCTTGTAGAGATATGGAGTGAAGAAGGAAGAGCTATATGGATGAATCGAGAAGGAATTAAAGGAAGTGCAACAAGTTATTCATTTGGTCTGCGTAGTACCTACTGCGCCCTCCTCATCATAGATTGCAGAATTAGGGGATGAACCAGCCCAATTGAGAAGATTGGAAGATGCGACAGAAGCTTGACTTTAGAAAGTCCATGAAGAGAAGGAGAAGGCTACAGAAGCCTTGAAACAAGAGAAATATGAAGCCTTAGAATAATTATGAGTAGCGCGGTACAACGTAGCTGCCTAGGAAAATGAAAGAGAAGAGTTTCAGGCAATGCTCCAGTAGGAAAAAGCCCAACTACAAAGAGAAAAGGAGCAGCTGCTCACAGAATGGGTCGCATTCAAAGAGGTAGTGAGTAAACAATGTCATTCTGTGCCAGGCTTGGCACAAGAGGAATAGGAGTTGGTCGAGGCTCAAGTGGTGAATCTCGCTAAGACCATCTAGTAGCTTCAATCTAGGATAACAGAGTTGGAGGCTCAAGAAGTGTCGAGCACCCCACAGGAGGTCTGTGACCAAAGGGAGGAAACCGCTAAGAACGTAGTAATAAGGATAAGAGCCCTCGCCTCGAAGTGCAAACAACTAAGTGATATAAGTTCACAAACATACAAATGCCTCGCCAAGGACCTAGATCTAATAAATTCGGAAGTGCAGTTACAGGAGGCACACCAACATGAACTCTCTGTGAAGGCACAAATGAAGTTTCTCACTGCAGTTGAAAGAATGAAAAGATCCCAGGAGTAAGGTGCATTATATCAACATATTACTGCCATCCAGGGAAGGGTAATGGAATTCACACAGAAGCTGCAACTTGTGTAGGATGAATCCTACAAGGTGTTTGAAGAGATTGATGGACAAGGCTCGCAATTGGACCAAGTGGTTGTAATAGTAGAACAACGCCTAGAAGGGCCTGTTACAGAACAAATGATCTAAGAGCTCGATGAGCAGGAGGCTCAGGTGAAGCAGCAATTCGAGGTAGCTCGAGTTAAGCTCAAGGCCTTCGAAGTGGCATTGACCAGAACTGAGTGACTCGGGACGAGTCACGGGTGAGTGTTGGGGGCTTGTTGTCCCTCAACCAAATTTTTAGGAAACCTTGGTCAATTTTGGACCAGTTTTGGACTTCAACAGGTTGGCCAAAGATGGAGCGCCCAGGCGGAGCTGAGATCACGGATCTCACCGATTTTGTGGGCTATGTGGACCCAGTAAGGGGTTATCTAGGGTTTTTGTAATGGGTTTATGGAATGTTGGCCCATGGGGTTTACCCATGATTAGGCCTTATTGTAAGGGATTGAAAAGTATAAATAAGTAGGAAGGTATTGTAGAAGAGTAGTGGCTAGTGGCTAAGTGCAAGTAGTTTTGAGTTGCTTTGTGCAACATAATGTGTATGTATGAAGGCTCTGTGCTCGATAGAGAAGTTGTCTTGGTGCCTTTACCTAGTTTGGAAGGAGAATCTGGTGCTTAGTGCGCAGATCTCCTGTTCTACGCAAAGCTCGACTTTGTGGCTTAGTGAACAGGAGACATTGAATGTAAGAGATTGACGAATAATAAAGAATACAAAGCAGTTGGTGGACATAGCCCCACTCTCAAGTGAACCACGTATATCTTGTGTCTTTGGTTTGCTTTGTGTTGTGTTGTTTATGTTATGAATCTGCTCAGTGCTTTAGTTATTATGTATGATAGATAGATCTGTTGATTCTTAGTGCTTTACTTGTGTTAAAGATAAATGAATGTTAGATCTAACTCAGTGCTATGTGTTAAATGGTTGAAGTGCTTAATATTTATTGTTACTGCATCGATCTATATTTGGGTATGTTCTGCGAGGTTACTAAGGTTACGAAACTAATGCATCTCTCTCTCTAAGTGTTACTAGAATACTCTGTGAAGTGTTGTTATCACATATTTGTGTCCCATCTTGGTTACAGACACCTGCATCCTATAACCTCCCCTGCCTCTACCTCGGGTGAGACTTTGCCTGCTCCACAATTGTTGCCGAAAGGGTCAGTAGTTAGGGTTTTGTTGGTGGGATGTTGAAGCGTTGAACCCTAGGTATGCCCTTGTTCCAAGACTCTTCGAGGGGGAAACCTCCAATAGAGAAGATCTCTATTACAATAATATCCAAGACACAAGTTCTCATACCCTTGACTCCTATTTATTCTAAATATGTCTATCAAAAGATCCATCTAGAGGAAGATCCTTCTAGAAGCGGAAGCTTCTATTAGGTCTTCTTACATTGGAATTATTCTTCCTTATTGCTAGGCCTTATTAATATTGATCGTTATTACATCAGAATATATTATTCTACCTACGTGAGGGGTTAGGTCCCTAACATGTCCTCCCCCTTAAAAACAACATTTTCCTCAAGGCTTGAGATGTGGAAATTGCTGCAGAATGCTAGTTGGTTTGCAAGTGTCATATGCTAGAGTTGTATCTTTCCACTGGACTAACACTTCCTTGATGGTTCGCTGATGTAGAATATGCTCACGTTGGTCAAAAATTGCTTGTGGTTGTAGCCAAATGGATCCTTCTTCGTCCAACTCTTAAGGCTGGTTTGAGTTTGCCACTTAGTTCCAATCACCTTCTTTAAGCAGGAAGCATCAAAAACATGATGGAGCTTAGAATGACTGGGAAAAGCTAACTGATAGGCCACCTGTCCCATAAGGACCATAAAATTTGGACGCCAGTTTCTGACAATGGTAGGCCTTGAGGGAATTTTGTTGGTAAGGTTGCACTCGAAGAAACACATGATCCCCTTCTGCAAATTGATGTTCAGAGCAACCTTGATCTACTTGTTTCTTCATTTTATTCTGTGCCATGAAAAAAATCGCTTTGAGGGTATGAAGAATAGCCTCTCGAACTGTAATCATTTGGTCAACCGCCTGGACCTTCGAGACACTTGGAAAATATGAGAGAACTGAAGGTGTCTTTTGTCCATATACAACTTCAAAAGGAGTCATGCGGGTAGTTGTATGGTATGAAGTGTTGTACCACCATTCAGCTAGTGGTAACCATTGAGCCCACTGATTTTTCCTTTTTGAGGAAAAACAACTCAAATATGTTTCCAAAAAAATTTTGACAACTTCAGTTTGACCATCAATCTGGGGATGATAAGTTGTGCTAAGATGCAATTGGGTGCCTTGTAGCTTGAACATTTCTTGCCAAAACTTGCTAGTGAAAGTTGGTTCGTGATCAGAAACAATAGAATGTGGCATGCCATGAAGCTTGAAGACCTGATCCATGAAAATTTGAGCCACCATGGATGTTGTAAATGGGTGTTGAAGAGAACATAAATGCGCATACTTGGGAAGATGATCAACTACCACCATGATGACTGATTTATTTCCTGAATTAGGTAATCCTACAATAAAATCCATAGAGATATCCCGCCAAATAGCAGGGGGAATCGGAAGCGGTTTTAGTGTGCTCATACAATAATATCCAAGAAAAAATTTCTCATACCCTCGACTCCTATTTATACTAAATATGTCTATCAAAATAACCATCTAGAGGAAGATCCTTCTAGAAGCGGAAGCTTCTATTAGGTCTTCGTACATTGGACTTATTCTTCCTTATTCCTAGGCCTTATTATTATTGACCTTTATTACATCGGAATACATTATTCTACCTACGTGAGGGGCTAGTTCCCTAACATCAACGAACTTTGAGAACTCTCCAATCTCTTCTTGACAGTATCCCAAATCTGCAAATCGTGTTCTTTGTACCACCTCTAATGGCTGAGTGATTCCTTGGCCATGAATGTCAAGTCTACCTCCTTTTTATCCCATCTTTGTGAGGAGATTCATGCCCATGTTAGTTTCATAATGAGAAAACATTGAACATGAAGAAACATCATATACCTCGGTTTGAGTTTGTGCATCCACGGTAAGAGGCTCTTTGTCTTCCATTCATTCACCATGCTGCAACTTAGCCAAGAGATCATCCTTGGCTTGCAATTCGAGTTGCAATTCTTCAATAATTCCATTGAGGACTTCTTCATGAAGCTGAGACCTCTCTTGAAGCTCTTGCTTCTCTTCTTCTGCAATCTGCAAAAGCCTCCTCAACTTTGCATTTTCAACTTGAATGTTGTGATTTATCTCTTATAATTATTAAAGTCTTTCTGCTTTCTTTGCTCCTTTGCCCATCCTACAAAGTAGTCATCCTAGCTCTAATACCACATGATCTGAAAATGGGCAAGTACTTTACGCAAGTTTTCAATTGAGAATCGTTTTCTGACGAAGTATTTGCATAAGGATTAAAGAGCATATGAATTCATGATTAACCATGTTTTTTAAACAAGAATACATAACATACATGAACTCAAAATGGAACAAGCACATGAAAAGACAAGAGAGAGACAACCAATGTTGGTAACGGAGTTCATCCCTCCTGGGCTACGTCTCCGGACCTGCTTCAATTGGAATATGGATCACTTTCATTCCTTATTCAAAATATGTTGGGACCTTCTCATAAGTGATTACATAAGAGATGCCTTCTCCTTCAATGAGGATTCAAGAAGACTGCTCACACGCATACCTCTCCATACATCAAGAAGGATAATACCTTACATGAATAAGTCTCTCAATGCTTGGGAGTAGTAGCACTATGGCTCTCTAACTACACTCATTAACTCTTCATTACTCTCTCCCCTTACATAGGGCTCACATAAGGTCTTATATAGTTTTTCTCACTCTCTCCTAGATCCACAATAATATGATCTAATTACAAAAGAGGAAATAAAAGATCCATGAATGTAGGATCTCAAACTATCTTCAAGTACATAATGGGAAAAGTCTCAAAACCACCCAAAGACTCTTCATCCATGTCCTTGATTCTCTCAACCTATAATTGAGAATAATGGCAAATTGGTGTGAGGTGGTTTCTCACATAAAAACCAATTTCCAAAATCATAATTTAATGATAAATACGTGAGTCTAATTTCCCTCACAAGTATTAATCATTTTACATCAATAATGAATAATAATGTATGATTTTTTCAAAAGCTCATAAAGCATAAATAATATGCATGCGCATCTCATAAAGCATAAGAATGCATGAGACCCTTTCCTCACAAAGAATTAATAACATGCATGAGAAATATAAAACTCAAAACATATAAGTTCACCATCTTCACCATTCTGTAGATCAACTTGGTGAACACATTAAAGTTCTTCCATGTGTGAAAATTCATCTAGATCAATGGGTTAGAAACTATCTCCTCCATTACCTCCAGAGATGGAATCTCCTCTAATTTTTCCACAATATAAACATTGGGTGAATGAATTGGCATAATTATAGAGGGTTTTCTATTGACTACATCCTTAAAATAGTGAGCCTTAGACTAGGAGGGTACTCTAGTGTTATTTCCCACCACTTCTCCATGCAATCGCAAAAGGATAGTGAGAGGTATTTTCATATGCTCTAATCAAACTAGAAAGAAAGGTCATCTAGTTGCATGCCTTAAAAAATAAGTTGTTGTTGGCTTGCAAGGATCATCTACATGTGCTCCAATTCATTCTTTATACTAGCCACATAATCGTTAGATGTCGCCCACAAAAGTAATTTTTTTCCCATGAGAGACCTTGCCATAATATAAAAGTGTGCTTTAATATCAAAACCCTCTCAGAAAAGTGCCTCCCTACCATTACCATTTAGGGAATTGTTTTTATCAAACACTATTTGTACAATAATGTCATCAAACTTTTGGCATGCAATCTTTGYTACCATGATATTTTTTGYAACCAAGAAAAAACGTTTGGGATTTTCTTCAAACACTTAGCTTGGGGTATTTCAATGAACACTAGACTTGCATCAAAGACCATCCCTCCAAGTTTAAGAATATCATKCCTTTCATTAATTTGATTTCATGAAAGMATAATTATGGTCATTATAAGTAGGAAGACCATAATACTTTGGCACATGGCAATTTACATTTAGTAAAGTATCTTAAYTCCAACAATAGTCTCCTTGATTAACTCCAACACAATATGAAACACCACATTGTTAGTARAAACTGAATCATGCACCTTATTGATCTTGGTAAACTCTTCCTCAACCTTGACTCCTTCATGGATTAGAAGGGTAGTGTTGCCACCATCATTGACAAATAGATCAAGGCCACCACCCGGGCCCCAGTCTAGATCCCTCTTGAGACACCACTAGTATTCTTATAGTGTTTCCCCCTTATAGATGAACATTTTTGCACTTTCATGGGAAATTGCAACCATGACATGGTTGTAAGTGTATAGTAGGTTACAAAAGCACCATATCACCTTGAACCCAAGGGTGATTTGGGTCTTGTTGAGCACAATGATTTGGAGTGCCATTTGGAGAAAACACATGATTAGAGCATCCTTGAAGGGATGGATGAGGCAAAATGAACTAAATAGGCCATCAATCTAGGCATCTCAACTTCGGCGAATTTGATCTATAATATCCCAAAGTTCACATGAGAACTCGTGATTTATAGCTATTCTCAAATATCCCAAATTTGTTTCATCTCTCAATCAATTGCTGAAAAAGATACAATGTTCGATATACTTTTCTTAAATTTTCCTTTTACAATATGATATTTATTTATTTATAAGCATAAATGTTACACATATTTTTTTTCCCATGAAATACACATCGTAGGGAAACCCACCAAGCACTTTCCCTCATTCGATAACTGGTACCCAAGGCAAACCAAATTCTTCATGGCTCAAGGCCAATACAACAATATACTCATTAAGAAGTCAAATTGTCACTTATGTGAATTGATCCTAGGTGGGGAGGATAACAATCCTCTAACCCGCTTGAGCTAGATCCAATTGATATAATGTTTGTTAAGTTCCTGAATATATCTACAAATGTAACCTCAGATAGACTCTTAGTATCGACAAGAATAATCCAAACCATTCACCAAATTACTGAACATAAGAAATAGTCAAAACCCTTGAGGTAGGGTAACACCATATATTAATCCTTAAGGAAGGATAACACTCCTCAAGCAATGCTTGATACATTCACAATATTCTTCACTATGTTTCATTACATTGCTTACACTTCTTTATATAGCTCTATCTATCTCCTAGGAACCTTCTAGAGAGCCTTCTCACATTTATTACATCTAACTACCATAGTGGGCCTTTATTAATATAGTGGACCTAGTCCACCTTACATTGAATGACCACGTTCTCATATATTAAATGATTTCCACTAATAATACATAACCACATTCCCATTGGGTACCTCCCTAGGTACCCCATATTACCTCCCTAGGTATACTACAATGTTGCACATCTCATCCATATGGGATGTTATTAAAAAAAAAATTATATTTTGCTGACCTATACCAAGTGTCTTACATCTTCCTCATCTCAGTTGTAAAATCCACCTCACCATTATTTATCTTCAATATTTTTATTTTTTTTCCAAGGAAAACCTCGTGGGGAAATCCTCGGGTATTTCCCTACATTTCATGGATGGTACCTAGAACATGTTAGTGTTGATGATATCACCTTACCCGATAGAGACATTGAATGAGACACGCAAAGAGGCATTGTACGTAAGGGATCAATTATAAGTCTCTTTCAGGAAGCTCAAAACACTTAACCACTCAAGTTAGCCCACTAGGCTAGCATCAATTCCTTTATATGTGTGTGTTTTAGTTTTTTACTTAGGGTTGAAGTTCAAATATTTATTGAGTGGGTTGATAAGTGGATGAACTCATCCTCCTCTACAAGTTATTTTTTTCTAAGGAGACAAAGTTCTATTTTGTTTTGCTCATTTTATTTTCGAAATCCTAGTGATCTTGGTTGTCTTATAATAGGCCAAAAACCCTAGAACAAACTTTTATTCTCAAAACTCCTATCAATCAATTGAACTTTTGAATTAAAAAAAATCATATCAAATCTAAGAGAGAAATTCCACCTAAAAAAGAATAAATTTATCCACTTATTAATTTACTCTATATTTATTTATTATTATATTAACTTTTTAAATATTTTTTTTGGTTGACAAACAAGTTTAATTCTATAGACCATACTAAAGAGAATTTGTACAAAATACACTTAGTTGTTGGCTTGCCACTAGGAAAATCAGACCAACAACAGTGGTATAAGTTAGTTGTTCATATAGTTTGATCAAGATTATGAATTCTAACTATACTAGTGAGACTATTGAATGAGTCTAGAGTTATGATTGTTTTTTCCCCAAAAAAATTCCTAATTTCATTAAGTAGATACAAAATTACATTCGTAGGTTTATACTGGCTATGAGGAAATAGCCAAGTATATATTAGCTTGTAATGGAAACACTTCCATTACTGAAGTTTGAACAAAATACATCTTTGTCATACCGCCATTATCCTTCTTTTCGTTTTACCAAAAAATATCAAAATTGTCTCATAGCCTATACAAACAATTGTAAACATGGATCACTGATATGTAGACTATTATGTTGTCTATGCACATATAGAAAACATCAAGAAATTTTATGCTTCGAATATCTGATAAGCAGGTGCTCTCCTATAAAATTCCATCATGGAACAACCTGTGATAGTAATCAAAATTGCCCTCTGTTGTCTGTTCATTAATATGCCACCGACCATATTTTAGCTGCGAGGCTTCTTTGGAAAGCCTATCATCCAGCTGGTTTTGTTCCCTGTATATATGAGAGAAATATATAGAGTAAAAAATAATAATAATCCTCATAACTTCCTCAAAAATTGGCACAAGACGAGAAATGTGACATCTTTGTACTCCATTCTCCCAGTTGATGATTAATAAGGAATCCCCGAAAACCTGTAATGTTTTACACTCTTTTTCC
>JASDQU010013874.1:79014-89056 GCA_032191745.1 Picea mariana | reverse complement strand
AACTACTCTAATGTGCATTGGAGGAGTTTGAAATAACTCTTACGATTTGAATCAGAGGCCGAGTTATGAATCCCATCGGTGTAAGCTGGGGATAAGTTATGAACTTCGTCGAGAGCGAATGGGCACCTATCTTGGGAAATTATCAAGTGATTGTGTTGGTTTGGTAGAGTTTATCAAGTGATTGTGTTGGTTTGGTAGAGTTCAGTCCCTATTTTAGGTGACACTTCTTCAATTTTCTGAGTTGCCAAAAAACTAGTCTTTCTCGTGTGTCTTCCCTTACTGCATGCCTATATCCTTGTATAGAACAATGACGAGTGCAGATGACCAACCTCTCGCTTTGCTCGAAAATGTTTCTGGATTTGAACTTGAGCCAGAACTAGGGTTGCTCCCAGAGCCACCTCTACTTGAAATACTCACATCGCGAGACCTAATATCAAATCTGGTTGGCCCCCCATTGATGATAATCAATCATCTCTTTTCAGATTCATTCTCTTCAATTTTAACATTATCAACCTCACTTGCTTTTTCGTTTTATGACATCTTTTGCCTCATTTACATTATTCGTTTCATCTTACAGTAATGCTTAATTTCATAACAGTCGCATTCTCATTATGCTCAAGATGCCATTCTACAGATTCTTTCTTCACCATATTCATGGAAGAATTCAAGCACTGGTTTGGAGAGCGGTCTCGAAGGGTCAAGATCCTGGAGGATATTTCCTTGTTGGTTGGTGATAGGCAGTGGAGCTAGGGGTTCCATGGACTAGAATTTACAGCGAACATTCACCACCTTAACATAAGTATGTTGCTTCTCATTTCCAACAAGCCTAGGAGGAGTAATTAGAGGTCCAGTAATCCTGACCCTAATCATATTTGCAAACTGTCATTCTCCCGAACCTTCCACCCACAACTCTCCGTTGTAGCGTGGTCTGTGCCTGGCTGCGTAAATGGTATGTGAGTCTTACTTCTCCATCATTTGCATCAGAGGAGATAAATCGAGGAGGCAATCACGAAAGCAAATGGATGGCGTTCAAACAGAAAAACCCTAGCGATCCAGTTGACTCGTGGTTTTCTTTGAACTGAGTGTGGTAAGGGGAGTCCCGAATTTGTCAGCGTTAGAAGATACCATCTCATCGGCTAACTCGTGATCTAATAACTTCATGAAGAACCAGCGCACCTCTTTCAGTGTATCGAAAGCCAGCCATGCGTTCAACTTTGCAGTTTCATGAATTTGACGATATAAATTTACATGAATCATTATTTTTTGTTTTTTAGAATTCATTTCTGAATGTAGAAATAGATTTAGCATGCTGAAAAACTCAGAGGACATTCAGATTTTACAGAAATAATCACTTAAATCTACAAATCCAACAATTCTCACCAGATTTCAAGTAAATATCCTTAAAAAAAATCTTTATTTCGTAAAATCTTTAACCTATAACCTACTGCTATTAATATTAGTCTCATCGGTGCTTTCAAATCACTTCCTCTCATCGCCTTCGATTGGTTCGGAGAGGTTTCTCTCAAGATCGCCGAAGGATTCGGAGGAGTTCCTCTCATGCTCTCCGATGGACTTCGACTGAGTTTCTTTGAACTTTGGCGATGTGGACTGATGAGTTTTGGAGCTGTTTAACTTAAACTTCGCAGCTAGCTTTGGAGTAGTTGTCTCCATGTTCGCGGATCTAGTGAATTTATTTTGATATTTGGGCGTCTATTTCTCTTCTTTCATAGGCTTTGTTTTCCCTTTCTTATTAGTTAATCTTTTTGCAAACATTAAGTTTAAATAATTTAAATTTTAAAATTAAATTAAAAATTTGCTGCCTTAAAATAGTTTTTATGAAACAAACCTTTTACCCAAAGTAGCTTTCAGGAGGCGAGAACCAAAGTAGACCTATGCCAACATCATTGTCTTTGAGAGTTCAAAGACTCGTACCTTGCCCATGCGACGTCAGATTGGAGTGTCATCTTTTGCGATGTGAAGTACGGAGAGAGGCACTCCTGGCGAGAGAACTACCTGTGCCAAACAACATTTCATTAGTGTAACATCGACGTGGCCATTTCAGGTGAGAAACCTTGGGTGATCCATTTCGGTACTTGTAAGCATCGAATTTCGATTCTGTGAGTTGTGTTGGAATCATAATGCTAGAAAAGATATGACTAGCCTGCTTTGACGATGAAAATTTAACTTTGACAGACATTGAAAGATTGCGCTCAAATGTATTTTTTAATGGAAGCTCGGGTCTCGCGTTCGCTAATGCTTCACCCAAATTAAATTTCGTTGGTTCATGTGCCATATATGATGTATAAGGACTTAGTTCATCCATTAATGTTGAAGTAATGTGTCAATAGCATAAAGTTATAAATCCGCCAAAACAACCAACTGACATTTGGTGAGCTTAGTATTGTCTAGGAGTCGGGACAATCAAATTTCTTCTAAGGTTTGTTTTAAGACAAGCGCAAGACAAATAAATGTTGTGGTTAACCCAATTGACACTAAATACTGCTTTCATGATCACGGTTTAGTCGTAGAACCAAGAGATGCAAAGTGGACAAGCTTGTATATCATGTGCGATTAAAGTTGTAGATGACATAGACAACTTGATTGTAGTTGTGATATGGTGTAGGTCATGTGTGGTAGGTTATCAGTGACTAGCGATCCAATTAGGCGTAGAGAGCTTAGCCACCAGAAATGTTTAGAAGACCAATCGACGACGCAACAAAGATCTGGGTTGGAGGATGGCAAGATGGACCTCAAGACTAAGGTGGGCCTTGTTGATTGGGTCAGCGTCGATGAGAGGAAGAAGATCATCGTCAATGCGCTTGGCGACGATGAGGGGTCGACATCCTTACGTTCACGCATTGGTGACAGGAGAGGAGAATTTATCAACCGATAGCGCATGGGCGAAGGAGAGGTGAACCTCATCGATATGCAGTGCAACGAAGCGAAAGGGGAGAGCATTGTTGGAATGTGATGCATCAACGAAAGTGAAAGGAGGTTAGCTAGTGAAAGGCATGTATGCGGCAAAGGTAATCATGTGAACGTTATTGATGCATCAACGTTGATAATGCTCACTTCACCGATGATAAGAGCATGTGTAGTGAGGTTTAGTAGAAGCGCATTGGTTCATTAGTCACGCTCAAGGGAAGGTGGTCGATGTACTAACAAGGAAATCATTGGCACATGAATGTGTAGGTATATGAAAGGATACGTTCATCGATATGTTATGTATTGGCACAAGAAGAGGGAGCTTGTTGAAGTTAGGCTCAATGGGTCACGTGATATGAGGAAGAACTGGAAGTGGTAAAGCAGCGAGAGTGAGAAGAAAAACTTGGGCGTAGCCATTTGCACTAGGGAGAGAGAGTGAGGGTTCTGGTGGGAAGAATTGAAGGGGGAGTAATTTCTTGTCTTGGAGAGACGTTAAGACAATAAAACTGGGAGGTTGTTGTGCGCACTCAACAAATGGCGATACATTGGGTGAAGCTAGTGCAAATGGCTACGCCCAAGTTTTTCTTCTCACTCTCGCTGCTTTACNTTGTTGTGCGCACTCAACAAATGGCGATACATTGGGTGAAGCTAGAATCTCTGCTATTCTTGCCCAATTGATAAGTAGAAAATATAGAGGGTCATGGAATTTACTTTTAAGTTCAAAAAACAAATTGGGAATAATGCATAATAGTTACCTAAAATATTCCATCGTGGTGGGCTCATTGGCGATGCTTGCATGTTGTCCAGTGGAGCTCATCTGTTATAAATAGAGGACGAGTTATGATGAGGCTTATTTCCTTAAACGACATCGACGATCCAGGTTGGTATCTTCGTCGTGGGGATGATATATATATGGGATAAATAAATATTTTTTACCAAGTGTGTATATAGATATCTCGCAGGTGTCACTCCACTTCCCGTGAGCATCCATAGCCCCAATGGAGTCACCAAGGCATCACATACCTTGCTCCGCTACCAGCAAGCATCCATAGCCCCAGCAGAGATATATGCATGTCCCCTAGTCTTTTCAAACTTTCATTTCCATTTCTTCATGGTTTATTTAGTGCATGCTTAGCATTCAGTGGATGGGGAAAGTCACGGCCTTTTATCCCAATAGGGGATGACTACCAACTATTGAGATTTATTTGTATATTTGTTGCACCTAGCTACACAGAGATATCCCTTTTGGTTTCCGGCCTTTAGACTTTGACACTTCACCTTTCATGTGAGCAGCTACTTAGTGTGTGGATGGTTCCTCTGTTACATAGGATCTTCTCACCAGTCGATATGCAAGGATGATTTTTGATTAACCACTATGCTCAGTCATGTTTTAACTGTTGTCACAACACCCCCGGATAGTTCTAATTCATATTCAAACAAAGACCCTTTGATTCTGCTCATGAGCTAGGAAAGAGATGTAAGTTGATTTGTGTCTACTTCCAGTGAGAAAATGTTTCCTACGAGAGGACAAACAAAGGTGAGAGGTTTGTGTGTCATTAAAATAAAATTAGAGATCATAAGACAAACATAATCTAAGAAATGAACTACTTTGAGGGGAAAATATGATGATGAAAGAACGAGAAGAAAATATGTATTCAGGGTTAGAGATGAACTTGTTCCAAGTCCTTGTTGCAACTGAAAAATGAAAGTTTGGAAAAATGAAGATTAAAGGCATGCAATCAGTAAAGAATGTAAAATGATAAGAGATATTGGATGAGAGTGTTTCTAGCAGCTTCAAGGATACTCATGCATTCCGCTCAGCTAGAAGTTTACAATCTCTTGAAACGACTAATCTGTTAGAAAGCTTATATGTGTATTACTTCATTCAGATGGGCTTCATTGCTAGTGCTAGCTGAGAATTACATTCTTCATCGTGATTTCCTGAAGACGTCCAATCCATTTGTGCAACCTTGTGCTTCATGAGGGAAAGAGTTGGCCAAGAATTCAATTCGCTATCCATCAAGTTCCTTTTCTTTGGCCTTGTGAGATCTTCATTTCCTCTCCACTTCTTCTAGTTATGGAGTTGGCATTGCATAGTGATATGCTTAGTTAACCTCATTTCCGATGTTTCATGATCAATTCAATTATTTTGAAGATGTGTATCTTCCTCAAATCTTGTCCTTCTTTTGAAGTGTATATATCTTTCCATGATCAAAATCTGGAGAACCTTTATGAAAATCCTTACCAAAATAGTCTAAAAACGACAATCAAAATCTATTTGGATGAGATCAAACCATGAGCATTACATGTTCCAGATGTCGGGAGACAGAGTAGAATTGAGCTTGAGTATTGGTTTGTCTTGATGGAATCTCTCCTTTTGGGAAGAAAATGATTGTATTTGTAACGATCATAGATTCTACCCTTAAAGAAGTGTTCTTAAGATCCATTTGATTGATCAGTATCCCCAAGATTAGATATCATCTTGGGGATACTGATCAATCATTTGCTAATGCTTCACCCAAATTAAATTTCGTTGGTTCATGTGCCATATATGATGTATAAGGACTTAGTTCATCCATTGATGTTGAAGTAATGTGTCAGTAGCACAAAGTTATAAATCCGCCAAAACAACCAACTGACATTGGTGCGCTTAGTACTGTCTAGGAGTCGGGACAATCAAATTTCTTCTAAGGTTTGTTTTAAGACAAGCACAAGACAAATAAATGTTGTGGTTAACCCAATTGACACTAGATACTTCTTTCATGATCACGGTTTAGTCGTAGAACCAAGAGATGCAAAGTGGACAAGCTTGTATATCATGTGCGATTAAAGTTGTCAGTGACATAAACAACTTGATTGTAACTGCGATATGGTGTAGGTCATGTGTGGTAGGTTATCAGTGACTAGCGATCCAATTAGGCGTAGAGAGCTTAGTCACCAGAAATGTTTAGAAGACCAATCGATGACGCAACAAAGATATGGGTTGGAGGATGGCGAGATGGACCTCAAGACTAAGGTGGGCCTTGTTGATTTGGTCTGCGTCGACGAGAGAAAGAAGATCATCGTCAATGCGCTTGGCGATGATGAGGGGTCGACATCCTTACGTTCACGCATTGGTGACAGGAGAGGGAAATTTTTCAACCGATAGCGCGTGAGCGAAGTAGAGGTGAACCTCATCGATATGCAGTGCAACAAAGCGAAAGGGGAGAGCATTGTTGGAATGTGATGCATCAACGAAAGTGAAAGGAGGTTAGCTAGTGAAAGGCATGCATGCGGCAAAGGTAATCATGTGAACGTTATTGATGCGTCAACGTTGATCATGCTCACTTCATCGATGATAAGAGCATGTGTAGTGAGGTTTAGTAGAAGCGCATTGGTTCATTAGTCACGCTCAAGGGAAGGTGGTCGATGTACTAACAAGGAAATCATTGGCACATGAATGTGTAGGTATATAAAAGGATACGTTCATCGGTATGTTATGTATTGGCACAAGAAGAGGGAGCTTGTTGAAGTGAGGCTCAATGGATCGACGTGATATGAGGAGGAACTGGAAGTGGTAAAGCAACGAGAGTGAGAGGAAAAACTTGGGCGTAGCCATTTGCACGAGGGAGAGAGAGTGAGGGTTTTGGTGGAAAGAATTGAAGGGGGGAGTAATTTATTGTCTTGGAGAGACGTTAAGACAATAAAATTGGGAGGTTGTTGTGCGCACTCAACAAATGACGATACACTAGGCGAAGCTAGAATCTCTACTATTCTTTCCCAATTGATAAGCAGAAAATATAGAGGGTCATGAAATTTACTTTTAAGTTCAAAAAACAAATTGGTAATAATGCATAATAGTTACCTAAAATATTCCATCGTGGTGGGCTCACTGGCGATGCTTTCATGTCGTCCAGTGGAGCTCATATGTTATAAATAGAGGATGAGTTATGATGAGGTTTATTTCCTTAAACGACATCGACAATCCAGGTTGGTATCTTCATCGTGGGGATGATATTTATATGGGATAAATAAATATTTTCTACCAAGTGTGTATATAGATATCTCGCAGGTGTCTCTCCACTTCCCGTGAGCATCCATAGACCCAATGGAGTCACCAAGGCATCATATACCTTTCTCCGCTACCATCAAGCATCCATAGCCCTAGCAGAGATATATGCATGTCCCCTAGTCTTTTCAAACTTTCATTTCCATTCCTTCATGGTTTATTTAGTGCATGCTTAGCATTCAGTGGATGGGGAAAGTCGCGGCCTTTTAGCTCGATAGGGGATGACTACCAACTATTGAGATTTATTTGTATATTTGTTGCACCTAGCTACATAGAGATATCCCTTTTGGTTTCCAGCCTTTAGACTTTGACACTTCACCTTTCACGTGAGTAGCTACTTAGTGTGTGGATGGTTCCTATGTTACATAGGATCCGCTCACCAGTTGATATGCAAGGATGATTGTTGATTAACCACTATGCTCAGTCATGTTTTAACTGTTGTCACAACACCCCCGGATATTTCTGATTCATATTCAAACAAAGACCCTTTGATTCTGCTCATGAGCTAGGAAAGAGATGTAAGTTGATTTGTGTCTACTTCCAGTGAGAAAATGTTTCCTACGAGAGGACAAACAAAGGTGAGAGGTTTGTGTGTCATTAAAATAAAATTAGAGATCATAAGACAAACATAATCTAAGAAATGAACTACTTTGAGGGGAAAATATGATGATGAAAGAACGAGAAGAAAATATGTATTCAGGGTTAGAGATGAACTTGTTCCAAGTCCTTGCTACAACTGAAAAATGAAAGTTTGGAAAAATGAAGATTAAAGGCATTCAGTGAGTAAAGAATGTAAAATGATAAGAGATATTGGATGAGAGTGTTTCCAACAGCTTCAAGGATACTCATGCATTCCGCTCAGCTAGAAGTTTACAGTCTCTTGAAACGACTAATCTGTTAGAAAGCTTATATGTGTATTACTTCATTCAGATGGGCTTCAGTGCTAGTGCTAGCTGAGAATTACATTCTTCATCGTGATTTCCTGAAGACGTCCAATCCATTTGTGCAACCTTGTGCTTCAAGGGGGAAAGAGTTGTCCAAGACTTCAATTCGCTATCCATCAAGTTCCTTTTCTTTGGCCTTGTGAGATCTTCATTTCCTCTCCACTTATTCTAGTTCTAGAGTTGGCATTGCATAGTGATATGCTTAGTTAACCTCATTTCCGATGTTTCATGATCAATTCAATTCTTTTGAAGATCTGTATCTTCCTCAAATCTTTTCCTTCTTTTTAAGTGTATATATCTTTCCATGATCAAAATCTGGAGAACCTTTATGAAAATCCTTACCAAAATAGTCTAAAAACGACGATCAAAAACTGTTTGGATGAGATCAAACCATGAGCATTACATGTTCCAGATGTCGGGAGACAGAGTAGAATTGAGCTTGAGTATTGGTTTGTCTTGATGGAATCTCTACTTTTGGGAAGAAAATGATTGTATTTGTAACGATCATAGATTCTACCCTTAAAGAAGTGTTCTTAAGATCCATTTGATTGATCAGTATCCCCAAGATTAGATATCATCGCAATTGAAGTGTCAGAGGGAAACTGAAACCTCATGTTCTATTCTTTGAGGTGTATGCCATATTTGAAGTATGTTGTCACTTTCCCTAATGATTGAAAACATATCTTAATACCGAGAAAAGGATAAATGTACCAAAGTGTTAAGCACATCCTTTTTCATAGAGTAACAATCACTTCAATGATTCTGATGAATTAACACCATCCTGATTAAGGTTGTAAACAGTGGATGTAATTCCTTAGCTTGGTTTATGTCTTGTTCCATTTGTCATGTATTCCTCAACAGATATTCTCTCCAGATCGTCGATGGATTCGAAGGAGTTCCTCTCATGGTCTTCAATGGGCTTCGACGAAGTTCCTTGAACTTTGGTGATGTGGACTGATGAGTTTTGAAGTTTTTTAAGTTAACTTTGTTTTTATCTTTGGAGTAGTTGTCTCCATGTTCGTCGATCAAGTGCATTTATTTTGATATTTGGGTGTATATTTCTCTTCTTTCATACATTTTGTTTTCCCTTTCTTATGAGTTAATCTTTTTTGAAAACATTAAGTTTAAATAATTTAAAGTTTAAAATTAAATTAAAATTATTTAAATTAAAAAATTGCAGCCTTAAAATACTTTGTACGAAACAAACCTTTTACCCAAAGTAGCTTTGCGAAGGCAAGAACCAAAGTAGACCTATGCCAACATCATTGTCGGAGAATTCAAAGACTCATACATTGTTCATGTGACATCAAATTGGAGTGTCATATTTTGCACTGTGAAGTATGCAAAAAGGAACTCCTAGCGAGACAAGTACCTGTGTGAAACAACATTTCATTAGTTTAACGATCGATATAGCCATTTCGGGCAAGAAACCCTAGGCGATCCGTTTTGGTACTTCTGGGCATTGGATTTCGATTATGTGAGTTGTGATGGAATCGTAATGCCATAAAACATATGAATATCCTACGTTGAGGATGAAATTTTGACTTTGACGGATACCGAAAAATTGTTCTCAAAGGCATTTTTTAATGGAAGCTCGAGTCTCACATTCGCTAATGTTTCACCCAAATTAAATTTCATCGGTTCCCGTGCCATCTATGATGTATAGGGACTTAGTTAATCCATATACATTGAAGTAATGTGTCAGTAGCACGAAGTTATAAATCCACCAAAACAACCAACTGGTGGTTGGTGCGCTTAGTACTGTCTAGGAGCCAAGACGATCAAATTTCTTTCGAGGTGTGTTTTAAGACTAGCGCAAGACAAACATATGTAGTGGTTAACCCAAATGACACTAGACAGTTCTTTCATGATCATGGTTTAGTCGTATAACCAAGAGACGCAAAGTGGAAAAGTTGGTATATCATGTGTGATTAAAGCTTCCAGTGACACAAACAACTTGATTGTAACTGCAATATGGCATAGGTCAAGTGTGGTAGGTTTTCAGTGACTAGAGATCCAATTAGACATAGATATCTTAGTCACCAAAAATGTTTAGAAGACCAATCGATGATGCAATAAATATCAGGGTTGGAGGAGGGCGAGATAGGCCTCAAGATGAAGGTGG
>JASDQU010013874.1:41488-52933 GCA_032191745.1 Picea mariana | reverse complement strand
ATAATAGTAGAATCACAGGTGCGTTATCCACGACTTTGTAATAAAGGTTTGGATCTGCATGACTCTTGGAGAAACCAAGTCTTGTTAGATAGTTGTCCATTCTGGTGTACCAAGCCCTTGGAGCTTGCTTGAGTTCATATAGATATTTCTTCATTCTGCAAACGTGAGTGTCTCTGGAATGTACCTCAAATCCTTGAGATTGTTTGATATACACTTCTTCTTCAATAGCCCCATTGAGGAAAGTTGTCTTTACATCCATCTGGTGTAGATTCCATCCCATGGAAGCGGCAAGAGATATGATAGCTCTAATGGAGGTATACCTTGCCACCAGAGAAAAGGTTTCGTCATAGTCTTCTCCCTCCTTCTGGGAGAACCCTCTGGCCACGAATCTTGCCTTGTATTTATCCACACTTCCATCTGCTGCATGTTTGATCTTGTATACCCATTTTGAGGTTACCACTGATTTTTCTTTAGGTCTAGGTACAATTTCCCATACTTCATTTTTCATAATAGATTAATGTTCTTCCATCATAGCTTCTTTCCATTGTCCCTTTTGGACTGCTTCTTCGAATGTAGTAGTTTCTTAATCTAAAAGATTCATCATGTATGCTGCATAACTTGAGAATCTTTTTGGTCTTTTACTCTTCCTGGATATTTCTTCTGTAACCTTGATTCTTTTTGCGTCTTGTAAAGAAGCTTCAAGCCAAGCTGGTCATTTCTTGGTTTTTGGTATGATATCTGAATCAATGTTCTCACATGGCTCCATAGGATGATCAAGTTGATCTTTTTCGTTATTTTTGTTTTTTGTGTTTTCTTCATTTGGTTCTTCAAGTTCTTCTTCTTCTATAATTTCTTTGATGGATTTCCTGAAGGCCATCCTTTCATTGAACGTTACATCTCTGCTTAATTCTATCTTGTGTTGTTCTGGAATATATATTTTATAGGCTTTGGATGAATCACTATATCCCACGAATATCCCCTTTTTTCTGAGGGTTCTAGTTTATTCCTTTTATCTTTGGGAATATGAGAGTAAACTGGACATCCAAATATTCTTAAGTTTTCTACGTTAGGTTTCTTACCTGAGAATGCTTCTTCTGGTATCATGTCCTTCAATATACGATGAGGGCTTATGTTCTGTACATATATTGCCGTCATTGTTGCTTCTCCCCATAGGAACATGGATAGTCCTTGATCGTTCAATAAGGTTTTTACCGTTTCTTTGATAGATCTGTTCTTTCTTTCCACTGCATCATTTTGTTGAGGATTATGAGGAACAGTCAGCTCCCTTCTAATCCCTGTTGATTTTCATAATGCAACGAACTCCTTCGAGGTGTATTCTCCTCCATTATTTGTTCTTAATGGCTTGATATTATTGTTCGTAAGGTTTTCTATTTATGCCTTGAATTCTTGGAACTTGTTGAATACTTCGTCTTTTGATTTCAGTAGGTACAGCCACGTATTTCTTGAATAGTCATCTATGAAGATTACATAGTAAAGAGATCCTCCTAGAGATCTGACTGACATTGGACCACAAACATATGAGTGTATTAGATCTAGGGTTTCTTTAGATCTGTTGTTGCTTCTTGGGAATGGTTTCTTGATATTCTTCCCAAGGGCACATCCTTTGTAGATTCCTTCATGTGTAGATTTCAATTCTGGTATTCCTTCAACCATTTTTCTGAGGAAAGGTAATGCTTGATAATTGATATGAGCGTACCTTCTATGCCAAAGCTCATTAGGGTTGACTTCGTCATGTACTAGAGCTTCTTCATTTTGTTCTAGTAGTCTATACAGATTTCCTTCATGACTTCCAATAACCCTAGCATCATCTATGCTAGAATTCTTATGCCATGATAAGACCTTTCCATCCATGAAGGCTATTCTATTTCCTTTGTCTTCTAAACATGATATCGATACAAGATTCTTTTCTAAACCAGGTACATATAAAACATTGCTTAAGTGAACATGAATACTTGATTCCAATTTGACAGAGGCTTGTCCAAATCCTTCGACGAGTTAAGTGCTTTTATCTCCAAGCTCCACTTTTTATGATGTCTTTCTCTCATTTAGATTTGAGATTTTGGCTTGATCTCCCATCATGTGCCTAGAAGCTCCACTATCGATTATCCACATATCATCTTCAATCGTCCCGGTGAGTGTTGAGTAGTGTAAAAGACTAATTGTTTCACACGTGTCTTCAATTGACTAGTAATTGGTCATGCCTTGATCCAAAACTTTAACTTCGTCATTTATTTTTTCTGAGAGAGCCAAGAGGTGTGCTAAGTTAGGGCACATCTGAATATCTTCTTCTTGGATGATATGCTCCATCACAAGGTGTTGGATCGAAGATTTAGGGTTTCTGTAACTGCTTATGCTAGTAACCCTAGCTGCAGTGTTTTTGGAAGCTGCTCCTGTTAGTAACCCTAGCGGCAGTTCCTCAATGAGCTCAATATCTAGCGGCTATGCTTCCTTCTAGCGTTTTAGGCTGATTGAAGGGGGTGTGGGCCCATAACCTGTTAGAATATAGAATATTGTGCTCATTTTACCATTGACGATACCCTCGTCACCCAACCACAGGCCAAAGCCACCCTTCGAGCACCTTGAACTTGACAGAGAAGAGAATCTCGGTAGAAATCCAATAGCCAAGAGAGGCTACTGAACCAAGCAAGAATAGAAACCAATCTGATTAGATAATCCCAACCAGAGGCTAGCACACACTTTCCCAGAAACTTGCACACAAGCTGCAACTGCACCTGCGCAGATCTAGTTCACTCTGCAACTGCTGAGATTTGTATAATGAAAACTGGTGCCCTATATTTATAGTAATTTGGGCAGTTTAATTGGGGCCGACTTCTCCTTCTGGGTATTAATAAATTCATATTAAATATATTTCTGTAGCCGACAACTTGTCTAGGGTTTCCTTCACTTCTTTGCTTCCTTCCGGAGTATTCTAATCTTGTCATAGGTCACAATAGAGGTTCATACCTCCCAAAGCTACCATAATATTAACAACATCATCAATCTATTAAACCATTTTCATTACGAAAATGATTGTCTGATCTGGACCATTTTCCGAACTGGAAAATGCTTGTCCATCAGAAACCTCAAACCACTTTCTGAACTGGAAAGGAACTGCTCATGCTGGACCATTTTTCAAACTGAAAAATGACTATCCATAAATCAATAACATATAAGTTCACCCTCCCAACCAGGGAGTAATCTCTTCCTTTTTCAATAAGGAATTTGTTTCCATGAGCCTTAGCTTGTTTCTTGAGTATGCAAACTTTTCATCTTGGGCAAAGGCTTTACCAAAATATATGTTATCTTCTCAACTGTGGAGATATATTGGAGAACCACTTCTCTTTTCTGAACTTCATCACAGAGAATATAATGCTTGATCTCAATGTACTTCAGTCTGTCATGGAACATTGGTTTTCTCTGAAGGCTTCATATAGCTCTAATCATTACAATATATCATGGTCGAATTCAGCACGTATGTTTCCTGCTAGCTCATAACATTGTGGCAAGGCTCAAACTTAAACATATCCAAGTAGCACTTCTTCTGTCATCATGAGATTTTTCCATGGATTAGCAATCTATCATCTCAGACTTCTGAGTAACTATTCTGATACACCATCTCTATCATAGAACGTTTTCACCACGCTTTTGATGTAGATGAGATACTCTTCATCAGGTTGTTTGAATCCATACAAGGTCTTCTTATATCTGCATAGATGAGTCTCTTTCTGGTATAATCTTCTTTCTCACTTGCTTTATTGGGAAGAACATTTTTTTACATGTAAATTCCAATCCATGGATAATACAAGAGGTATATTTGGTTTACTAGAACAAGTTGTTGTCATAGTCTTCTCTCTCCTTCTGGAAGAATTTCTGAATCTTGCAATGCTTCCATTCATAATTCTTTTTCACATTTTCTTACATACATTGTTCTTTATCATAACTTCCATTTCTTTTGCTCGATTTCTTCTTAGTGGGTTCAAACCAAGTTGGTAGTCTTGTGATTCTCAGTATAATAATTGGTTGTTCTTGTTTTTCTTTCTTTCTTGGAATCTTCATGTTCTTCCTCATGTGTCCCTTTAGCTCTTGGGTCCATGGGGTATTCTATATTCCCTGAAGATTCCATCTTCTTCCTTTGATCATAGGATCATGTATGTAGATGGACAACCAAGGATACTTTAAGGCTTCTTTTCGAAGAAGACTTCTTCTAGATTCAAATTGAACACGTGTCGCTTATAATGGCTGCTACTTTCAATTAGAACATGGACAGATACTTCATAATCCTCAATGGATCATTTCATTTAGGATTAGATCCCTCATAATCCTTACTTCATGCATGAATGCATTCTCTTCTTTTGGAATTGTGTAATAAGCTCCCTCCATCTAAGAGAGTCCACGCTTTTGTGTGCATCCTTATTTCCTTCTGCAAAGTGTCACAAGTCTTTTTCTAATTTCCTCTTGATTGTTGACTTCTTTCTGTTTTGACTTCTTATGGGTTTCTTCAAGTTTTATTTTGATTTCGTCTTATCTTGTAGTTGTTACTTATGTAATAGCTTCCACAGGAATCGTTACCAAAGATTGTCAACATACTTCATCTTTTCATGTGTATTTCTTGACTTGTAGTCATCATGATAGAAATTTGTATCCTTTTATTCTTCCATAGGTATTGTTTCCCTTGAACATATTTTCTTCTAATAAATAGATATACATGATGTGCACAGGAACTATGTAAACATGGTATATACAAGAGCTTTGAAGAATCTTGTTACCTTGACTTAGAAGAAGAAGTTTGTTTTATCCTTCTTGAATTTCTTTGAGGGTTCCCTTTCTTCGAAAAATGTTGCTTTGTTTGTTTCATTCCTTTTCTTTAACTCGGGACAGTGGTTCCTATAATTACCATATTTTCGACAGTTGAAGCATTGTATCATTGACATGTCCTTTTCTTGATTTGGTTTCTTCCTTGAGCCAAGCTTCTTCTTATTCCTTAAATTCTTGAACTTTGCTTTGAAAGCTTGATCATCGTATTTATTTTGGGATTTCTCTTTTGCGTTAATCCTTGATTCTTCTTGTGCACAACAAGTCCAAAGTTTTTCAAATGTGGGATACTCCTTTCTTATGTTCATGCTTGTGGCAAATGCATCCCATGTCTTGGGAAGACCATTGAGTATTATATTTACCAGTTCCTTCTCTGAAATGATTTCTTCAATAGCTTGTAGTTGATCTCTTAACTAAGAGATTCTCACAAGGTATGATGTTATGTTGTCATCATCATTCATTTTCATGTCACGTAGCTCATTCTTTAGACTCATTACTTGTCCAATGTTTCTAACTGAGAAGAGGTTAGTTAGGGCATCATACATCTTAGATGAGTCAAGATGAGAGATGTAGGGTATCAAGTGGTCTTTTACAAAGTCCACTATGATACTCATGGAATTGATGTCGTTGTCTTTGAACTTCTCCATAACTGCAACGTTCTGAGGTTCCTTCTCTTTTCCTTCTTCAAATTGTGGTTCCACAATCTTTCCTTTCACAATATTCAACACTTTATTCTTGGAAAAGATGAGATCAATCATTATCTTCCATGCTCTGAAGTTAGAAGCTCCTTCTAACTTGTTTTCTGACTTCATAGAGTAAGTCATGACTGCTTTGAATTGGTCAACCTTTGATTTTGACTTGGTCAACCTTTTGACTTTGACCAAAAACTCAAACTTGACATCTTAGCTTACCGAGAGTACCAGGAGGTGCGCTAGGCTAGGGTGCACTAGGCTATCCAGAAATTAGGTCAATCTCTTCACTTAAGGTGCCTCAACAAGAGGTTTAGGGTTTCGTTGCTGCAACAAAAAATTTGACTGCAACTATAACTGAGCAAAAATCCTCCCAATATATCTTCCAACAGTTAGACTGTCTAAAGATAATGTGGGCCCATAACCTATTAGAAAAGTGGGTGTGCTCGTTTAACCATAGACAATATAGTAATATTGTCACCCAACCATAGGCACAAATTCCACCCCCAAGTACCTTGACCTTGACAAAGAAGAATTATGGTAACAAATCAATATCCAACCAAGGCTAATGCACCAAGCAAAGATAACCAAGAATGATCAAAAATTCCAACCTAGAAAGACCGAAATTACAGATTTGCAGTAACTGCAGCTGCAGCTACCCTCCATACTTGCGCACTAAATTTCTACAGTGTGCACTACTGAATTTTTTCAGTTGTGAGCTGTGTCTTTCAAATGAGCTCTGGCATCATGTATTTATACTGCTCCTCCTTAGTTGTCTGGGTTGACTTCTCATTCTAGAGGCTAAAAACTCAATATTAAATATTTCCTTTAGTCGACTTGTCTTCTAGGGTTATGTCCAATGCTTTAGGGTTTCTTCTTTCTTCCTAGAATATTCTATTCTTTTCAAGGTTACATGTGGAGGTTAATACCTCCCGCAACTACCATAATATGAACACAACCAACCAATATTTCTTTGAAAACCTTTATTCTCTTGATCCAACATGCTTTTAATTATTTTGTGCGAGTGGGGGATGGTAAATCTTCTTCTTTTATTTTTAGTTCACTCATACTACAAACCTTTAAAACATATTTAGTAACATAATCTTTATAGAAACTCTCATCGTTTTCTAGATCTTCATGAAGATATTGCTTCAAATTTTTAATTCTGGAACCCAAAGAAAAAAAATTGATCGCCAAATACCATGCCTCTAGAATGAGAGACATTCCCTTCTTTATATTCTCCCCAACATATTATCTGACTACAACAAGAAAACTTGATGTTCCCTTTAATTTAAAAATTGAATATGGTGTTTCATCAGAGATCTTCCAGGGCTTAACTGTTGAAATCGAACTGGAAAATATTCATAGTGGCATCAAGGAATTTTCCAGTTCTTTAATCCTTGGCATTTTTAGCCTCCATATCATCAACAGAAACTTCCAAGGAATCACTTGTAGCTCTATGAATCCTCGCAATTCTTGATGGTGAGACTTTGTTCAGGTTAAATTCTGAATTTGTCTTTCCTTGAACTTTTTTTTAAAATTTGAATTAATTCTTTCAAAGACTAATTTCTTTGAGTCTTTATCAAATAGAGCACTATGAATACTTAAGGATTCTTCTTCATAGAATATCGGTTCTTGTCTCAACAATCCCGCTGCAACTTCTTTATTCCTCATCCAGAAACTCTATATCTTCGATTTTCACATCCAAATATGTGTCCTCAAAGGAATATTCGTCTTCAAGTACAACCTCGCCTACTTCTTGTTGATTTGTCTATATTTTTATTTTACTATTTATGGTGAGCTTATGAGGCCTTTCAATATTCCTTTTAGGAGGATCATGGTCATCTTCATCACCATAATTTTCAGTTAAATATTTCTTCTACTCTTGTGTTACAAGTTGAGGGTTTTGTTTGGTTGTGCCACTTCTTTGAGAAGTATTTTGAGACTGTGTGCTTCTTTCATTTACAACCTTCTCATGTTGTCTATGTGTTTCATTAGTGATAATAACAGTTTCAATATCTCCAATTGGATCTTCTTCAGGTTTCCTTCTGTTGAAGTTTTCATAAGCTAGGTTAAGCATGTAGTTCATTTAATTTCATCATGTCTTAACCATAAACAAGAATGTTGCAGCAACCAAGATCACAAGAAGAAACACCATGGACAAGAACACAAGATATATCCTGGGAAACCCTTCTCAAACAAGGGAGAAAAACCCATCCAAATCCTTTGCTATATTCTTCAAGAGAAAGACCTTTCACCACCAAGAATGACTAAGCACCCTCTTGTGTGCTAAGTCATTCTTGGNTGGGAAACCCTTCTCAAACAAGGGAGAAAAACCCATCCAAATCCTTTGCTATATTCTTCAAGAGAAAGACCTTTCACCACCAAGAATGACTTAGCACACAAGAGGGTGCTTAAGCCCTATAACACTAGCATCCAAGAGAGGTGCACACCTTTGCCAAAGAGAAGTACTTGCTGAAATTTACAAAACATATGAGAAGGATATGATTCTACAATGGAGAATCATCTCCTATGTATATTAGAATTTGACTAATTAACAAGGGCTTCTATTGGTACAACAGGGTCGACCTCTCTAAGTCAAACATACTTATTATTATATTTATTATTATTATAATTAATATTCGCAATATTAATTATCTTGTTTATGTTAATCATATTAACATAGGGCCGACCTGTACCCTTTACACAATAACTAGGGTTACAGGTAGGTCTGACTCTTGAACAATATATAGAAAAGGATCGAATACACCCACTAGTGCTCATCCACTAGGGGCACATCCATATGGATGCCATGGACTTGTTTCACTACATTACACAAATGAACCAGGTCTTCACACGTTCACCTATGTTCATCCACGCGCACATCCACTCTACAGATCTGCTTTCCCACTGCCACCAACAGGAGAATCATCTGGAGTCTTCTCGTCAACTATGCTGCTCAGAGGATGCCATCACACCATCTTTATTTCTGTTCACATGATGATGTTCCCAACACTTTTGGGATTTCCCACGTTCACCTTGTGCTCAGCCACAGGCATGTTCTAACTCAACAGATTGTTTTTCACCCGGATAATCATCTGGAGTTCTTCTCACGCATGTCATGGAGGAGGTCATCTCTATGTTCCTGACTCAGTCCCAGGCAAGAACCATGAACCCTTCATAGGGGCTTTCTCTTAGTTTTGTAAGCTAAGAGAAAGGCTTCACATAGCTGCTATGTTCCACATCTCACAGGTTTGTAAGCTAGAGGATGTCTCCCATAGTTGTATTCATCAACACTCCCTCTCAGTTAGGGAGGCATTTTTTATCATGCCAAGTCTCACACAGATGAATTTTAAATTTTGTCTTTGCTGGAGTTATCAACACTCCCTCTCAACTAGGGGGCCATTCTTCATGAATTTAATTTGGTGAAGATATATGCAATCTTCTCATGTGTAGGAAGGTACTACATGAGTACGATTTTCCTCTGCATCTTATCTCTAAAATAAGGATGTTTCATCTCATTGTATTTCGATCCATCAGGAAACACTTGGTTCTCAAGGAGATTTTACTCACGACTTTTGGTCATCATCATGGGATCCATCTCATGGTCAAGTAAATCTATTAGAAGCTTGTGAAGCCACATTTCTTCGCACACTTGATGCTTATATACTCTGCCTCTATGGTACTCAAGGCCACAGAGTTTCATTTTCTGTTGCATCAGGAAACCATGGAAAACTTCACGGTAGAACATCAACTGGATGTGTTCTTTCTTTCCACTATACTTTCTTCTCAATCTAAATCAGTATATCTTGTAAACTTAGTTTCACACTGGAGGCATATCTCAGGACATATCCAATTGTGCCTTGTATATATCTCAATACATGTTTTTTTATTTTCTAGTGAGTCTATCTTGGCTGACTCATGAAATGACTAGGCACATTCATTGCATGGTATGAATTGAGTCTGGTGTTAACCAGATACATTAGTGATCCAATCAGTTGTGGATCAGTCTCATCTCCAACACTGTATAGGTTTGGATCAGCAACACTCTTTATGAAATCCAAACTCATCAAGAATCTATCTATCATATATAGTTTCCAACTCATGGATGGTAGTACGGATGGAAGTGTATCGATTCATTGGGTCAAGTGTCTCATCATAGACAACTCCCTCTCTTTATGAGAAACCTCTATCTATGGATCTTGTTTGTATTTCTTGATACTTCCATTAGCTGCATGCTTGTTCTTATAGATCCACTTGGAAGTTACCACATACTTCCCTTTCTGGTCCCTGAATAATATCTTATGCATCATTCTTTAAGATATATTGGTTTTCTTCTATTATGGCATCTTTCCATACTGGTTCTCTTGTTGCTTCTCTAAGACAAGGAGTCTCAGCATTAATGAAGTGGCTCATGACTTAAGGATAGCTCGAACATCTCTTTTTCTTTTCTCAGAATGTGTCTTAAGAGGCTTGTATGTTTCTTTGTCTCTTGCAGAGTGAGTCTAGGTAGGCATTTTATGCCTTACTGCAATATCTCTGAACATATCAACTGGAGATCCTGGATAAGTTGGAGTAATGTTTGTCTCCCTCTGAATTGTTGAAGGGGGAGAAGGTATTGTCTCACTGTCAATATCCATCTGAGATTCTCTAGTTCTTTGAAAAATTATCTCTTCTTCAAGGACAATGTCTCTGCTTGTCTCAATTTGTCTCTTACTAGAGATGTCTTTGAAGATTCATTATATCTTTTCTTCCTAAAGGATCTAGCTTGGACTTCTTCTCTTTGGTTACATGAATGTATATGGTCATGTACATAGTCTGCTTCATATCTCATCTAATATGTTTCCTTCTGCAACCTTCATTATAGCTTCCACGAGGTTATCACATGTGACTTGAACAAGGTCAAAAAGACAACAAGCAAGAATAATACTCTTTTGATAATAGTAGATAAAACAAAAACACAAATAATCATTACAGTAGCTCTTTTAGAGCTATCACTTGTGACCTATCTGAAGCAAAGATCAAAAGTAAGAAATATAATACAAAATGAGGTCAACGCTCTTCTAGTGTTGTGATCAAACATTCCTTCATGATAACCTGGGATCAACACAAGAGGTTTCTCCTAGAGGATATGTTAGTTGTATATGTTACATTAAGCATTTATCTCAATATGCTCACATGCTACCAAGTATAATACTTTACAAAGACTGCTACCTCAACTATAGTGTTTACTTGTAAGGGGTAGTAATCAACTTTGTAATTTTGAATCTTATCAGCTTAATTAATCAAACCTGGAACCTGGAGTCTTGTCCTCAAGAATGAGTGTGTGTTGCTTTTCTTCCAAGTCTCCTTCACTCAAGATGACAAGTGCTTTCTTCAACCTGTCTTTTGTACTAGGACAATATGTTATCTTGACAGAAGGTTGGGTTGGAGAATAAACTCTATGATCTCAACTTTAATCCATCTAATACCTTGACTTTAATTTTGACCAAAGGTTGGTATGATGGTCATAGCTTCAATATGCAACCTAGATCAAAATAATGTCATAACAAATAGATGCATATCAGAATAATCAAACCTGGGTTGCAATATTCCTCTGAATGTGTTGGATCTTGAGATCCTTGTGGATCTATGGAAAGAGATCCCTTCTCTTGCAAATACCCTTTAAATATTTAACAGTTAAACATATGTGAGTACATACCTCTGATAGCATTTGCAGGTAGTGGCACCATTTTGTAGCAGTGGTAATAATTACCAACTCTTAAGAATTTCAAGGGTGACTGCAACTGGTACTATCGTTGATACTTCAACTGATACTGAAACTGCAACTGCAACTTATTCTGAAACTGCAACTGCAACTACAACTTAGGGTTTTATGAGGAAACCCTAATTTTTCAAACTTCAAAATTTTAAATTATGATCC
>JASDQU010013874.1:30908-41468 GCA_032191745.1 Picea mariana | reverse complement strand
TTACCAACTCTTAAGAATTTCAAGGGTGACTGCAACTGGTACTATCGTTGATACTTCAACTGATACTGAAACTGCAACTGCAACTTATTCTGAAACTGCAACTGCAACTACAACTTAGGGTTTTATGAGGAAACCCTAATTTTTCAAACTTCAAAATTTTAAATTATGATCCAGTGGCTAGATGCGCTCAACTGAGGCAAGTATGTTGGTACAATCAGATTTCTGAAAATCCAATTTTTGCCCCCTCAAAATTGACCATCGGATTTCTAGACTGGTGCTTCTTGTTTTCTGGTACTTCTGGTTTTTTGGTACTTGTGGTACTTGTGGTACTTATGGTTTTCTGGTACTTCTGGTACTGGTGAAAACTAGGGTTTCACTTTTCGGGAGATCTACCCACTGAAAAGGTGCGCCAAGGTGCCAAAGAGTTCCTTGGGTTAGGGCGCACTTTTCTATATGGTTTTGAGGCTGAAAATCTTCTTCAATAAAAAGCCCTAATTTTCTTGTACGGCAACAATGACGTTTTTCCTTTTTCTTGTGAAAGAAGCTTGTGCAATGGGTTCTTTCAATACCTATCCTCTGATACCATGTTGAAGTTTTCATAAGCTAGGTTAAGCATGTAGTTCATTTAATTTCATCATGTCTTAACCATAAATAAGAATGTTGCAGCAACCAAGATCACAAGAAGAAACACCATGCACAAGAACACAAGATATATCCTGGGAAACCCTTCTCAAACAAGGGAGAAAAACCCAGCCAAATACTTTGCTATATTCTTCAAGAGAAATACCTTTCACCACCAAGAGTGACTTATCACACAAGAGGGTGCTTAAGCCCTATAACACTAGCGCCCAAGAGAGGTGTGCACCTTTGCCAAAGAGAAGTACTCGCTGAAATTTCCAAAACATATGAGAAGGATATGATTCTACAATGGAGAATCGTCTCCTACTTATATTAGACTTTGACTAATTAAAAATGGATTCTATTGGCACAACAGGGCCAACCTCTCTAAGTCAAATATACTTATTATTATATTTATTATTATAATAATTAATATTCACAATATTAATTATCTTGTTTATGTTAATCATATTAACATAGGGCCGACCTGTACCTTTTACACAATAACTAGGGTTACAGGTAGGTCTGACTCTTGAACAATATATAGCAAAGGATCGGATACACCTACTAGTGCTCATCCACTAGGGGCACATCCATAGGGATGCCATGGACTTGTTTCACTACATTACACAGATGAACCAGGTCTTCACACGTTCACCTGTGCTCGTCCACAAGCACATCCACTCTACAAATCTGCTTTCCCACTGCCACCAATAGGAGAATCATCTGGAGTCTTCGCGTCAACTCTGTTGCTCAGAGGAGGCCATCACATCATATTTTTTTATGTTCACATGATGATGTGCCCAGCACTTTTTGGATTTCCCATGTTCACCTTGTGCTCAGCAACAGGCACGTCCTAACTCAACAGATCGCTTTTCACCCAGATAATCATCTGGATTTCTTCTGACTCGCGTCATATCTACGTTCCTAACTCTGTCCCAGGAAAGAACCACGAACCCTTCATAGGGGATTTCTCTCAGTTTTGTAAGCTAAGAGAAAGGCTTCACATAGTTGCTATGTTCCACATCTCATAGGTTTGTAAGCTGGAGGATGTCTCCCATAGTTGCATTCATCAACAACGTCCACTATCTTCTTCTTCTCCAAATAAATAGGTATTTGCATAGGATACACTGAAACCCATAGAAATCATGTGATTCATGAAATATTGATTAGGGTCAAACCCTTTAATTTCATTTGTAACCTTTAAATTGTACTGATCAAACTCATATTTAAATTGTACTGATCACACGGGACTGCATACTCATCAATTTTTGAATCATTTTTTAATGTTATTTCACCAATTTTCCATGGTAAGGAAATGAATTGTTTTTTATTCCTTTCATAAAAGAAATGGGCCTAAAATATGTATTATCTGCAAACTTTTATTACAAATATCATATTTGGTACATAAAATGGAAGATAAATTGGGCTTTCTCGGGAACAGTAACTCTTGATGACACTATAATGTTCCATTTCTTCAAAACTTTTCTTCTTATCCAAAAACATGGCCACTTCTAGAGAAAGTCTTGAAGTACCAGGTCCAAACATGAGTTTCTTAAAAGAAGAAATGAATGAACCATACACTTCATAGAAATGATACATGGCCTTTTGTTTCCACAAAGTTGGGTACCATGTGTTAATTGGGTCTATCTTGCAGTTGATTTTTTTGCTAAACGTAATCCTTTGAATACATGATAGGATGTGATGGAAAAGATTAAATATGTAGACATGTAGAACTTCTTATTCTTCCTAGAATTTGATAATTGGAAAGATTATTTCACCAAAAATAATTTTCGACCAGTCAAAAATTGCTTTCTCATGGATAGAAAAATATAAATATACAAAACTAAATCAGGAAGTATAGCAGTTGATTATTATCCAACAACCCTAGCAAAGAGCCATGTTGTTTCTTGATATGTTTTTTTTAACTCACTGACCTGTATGGTTGATAAATATTCTCGAATTGTTGTCGGGTCTTCCATATATTGCTATAAAAGGCCCCAACCACCATTTATAGCTTTCAAGAACTCTTTGGCTTTGTCAACTTTAAAATTCATCTTTGGCACTGGTAACCTAAACATTTTCTTGAAAGTTGAAGGTGCCAGAGAAATTGGGGATTGTCCTTGCAACTGAATATTTCTTTGATTTTTCTCGTATTTATCTATACACCATGAAACCAGCTCCATAGCATAAAAAACCTCTAGAAAACACCATGCTTTGGAAATTCCTGATGTCCAAATATCATTAGCATTTCTTCCTAGAAGCGATAATGTAGAACAGTATTTGTATGCTCTAGACCAGTGAAATTTTGGATCTTCTCGTTCGAAAGTATTAAGAGTATCTCCACAAAATCTCTCTTTCCTTATGGTCGCCATGCTTAAGGAGTTGGTGGATTATGTACAATATTTTGGAACGTTAATATCGAAGAAAATATTTTTCCATAATATACATTAAAGCTCTTTTTTCGAAAGGATGATTAGAGTAAATTTAATTTGAATTTATTGAGAACGGTCT
The DNA here is from genome assembly GCA_032191745.1 of Picea mariana. Lineage (NCBI taxonomy): Eukaryota > Viridiplantae > Streptophyta > Pinopsida > Pinales > Pinaceae > Picea > Picea mariana. Next base: position 38,336 of record JASDQU010013874.1, on the reverse strand, counting down.
CAAGAAATTCGCCATTAATAATGGTCCTTTGATACTTAACCACTTGTTATTTCCTATAGGATTTGAATTTAATATTACTCAGAGAATGTGACAAGAAGAAAAAAGTATTCACCATGGATTGGTGGAGATATGGATGTAAAGGAAGAGATAATGGGGTAATTTTGAACCTACGACCCCACGGTAAAGTCTCACAAAATGACTAAGTATCACAAAGCGAATGGACGAAGGGGAAGGAACAAGATTTTTAAGGAATTTTGATATGATCTTCGCTTCCGTGATAAAGGTTGAACTGGATAAGTATTGAAGTGTCAAGAGAGAAATGAAATCTAAAGAAATAACTAAGTATCATGAAGCGAAAGGACAGACTAATCGTCATGACATAAATGAATAAACTCAACCCGTAGTGAAAATTAGAAAAAGTTCTAAGTATGGTACAAAATGAGGATGGTTGAATGAGACAGTGTTTTTTGGTGACAGCAGAATTTTGGACTTGCAAGATAATACGTGATGAACCCGTGAAATACTTCAAAATAAGCTAAGTATTGGTGCATTATGGTTATGGAGAAACACAATAGTGCACTTTGGAGGAGGCAGAAGTTATAACAAGACTCATGAATCTATGATAAAGTGGAAAATTTGTTAAGTGTAGGAATGAGATATACAAGAGAGAGAGTTATAAATGACTAAGCATATTTTAGAATCAACGGTACTATATAGGCTTGTTTATGTGGATTGGGATACCCCCCTGTGGCTTCAAGGAGCTAGCCTAAAGTGAAGGGGAAACTATGCTAAGGTGAAAGTGGTGTGTTTATCATGTTGTGCTTACCCCTATTAGAACCTCTACAAAGGTTGCTAGTTTGGGTAGTAAAATTTTTTGGCACCATTGTTGGGGACATCCTTCTTGGTTTGTTTCTGGATGCGACATTATTCATGCCAGGCTTGAAACATTTGCTTGCATCCCTAGGTTGTGGGTAAGTTTTATTGTATGTGTATCTTGATGAGATTATTGTTATTTCTAACTTGATTTGTCTCATCTGGCAACTCCACTCAAAGAAAATATAAAGAGGTAAATTGCAAGAGGTAATTACCATAAAGAAAGATTGAAAGGTAACTTGGGATTGATTTAAAGCATAGGTAAGCTATCTATGAACCCAAATTCTCATAATTCTCAAGTTATAATGGTGACTCCACATCTTTGGTATTTGTATGACTGATATAAAATTCTCTAATATTAATAAATCATCACTTTGTATGTTTCAAATATGGCCTCTAACGAAGAAAGTTTTTGGAAAGTTTTGTTTGATCCTTTGTATTTTGTAGGTGTTATGTCGTGTTCAGGTGAGCTTCATTTTTATGCATGGATTACTCAAGTCCTAGTGTTTAATGGAAATCCTTGGTTGGCTTCAAGACACCTTGCATATTTCATGTATTATGTGGTAGATAATTGTAATACCCCTAGGTTGAACCCCAATTGTAATGTAAATGTAAATGTACATATAGGCCAATGAGTCGTTGGTGCACAATTTTTGGGTACAATTAGCACACGTGCACCAAGGAAAGAGTGCACGCTCGTTTCATAGCTTTGTGTTCACCTGAGTAGGTGGGCGAGGATTGTTGTGGGTGTGAATCAAGGGAAGAGTGTGTTCTCGTTTCATGTCTTTGTGCACACCTGGGTAAATGTGCAAGGGTCGCTTCAAAGTGTGTGTCGGACCGTGTTTGTAGCCGAGATATTTTCGGAGTCGAGGAGCCTTTGTGTATATGTATATTGAAGCCAAAGTTCTTGTGTGGTTATTAGGCTAGGGATCCTGGATTGCGACAAAGGCCAGTGCGCCTATTTTTGTAAAACGTAAATGCACTCAAATATTAATAAAAATATATCACCGCGTGCAGACCAATCAAACAAAAAGATACGAGGGAATAAAACTCCACTAGAATGGGAAAGGGGTGTGAAGCTTAAAAGGAATATTTAAATAATATTTCCAAAAGTGTAATTATGGGATATGTATTTATCCTAAGTTTCTAAGGAATGGGAACAAGTCACCAAGTGGAGCTAAGTTATCTCTTAAGGTGACAAGTGTCCAGTTATAAGCATGCAAATATATTGTGGGGCCTTAGTGTATTTCGGGGGGGGTATTTTCACCCATTCTGAGATCATGCAGACCAACTTTCCTCTCCTAAGAATCCACATTTTATTGTAACTTGTTGCCATCATTTAACCATGTTCTTGGGAAGGCATATGTTTTATTGAAGAAGCAAGTTGTCAGGCATGTGTTTGTCGAAGAAGCGAGTTGTTAGGCCCGTGTTTGTCGAAGAAGCGGGTTGTCAGGCCTGTGTTTTTCAAAGAAGTGGGTTGTCAGGCCTGTAAGAACTCTCTCCGTGTGAGAGAACTACTGGGAATTGTTTTCCCAAGGTGCACAGTTGTAGCTACATGGCTCTGAGACTTCCTTTCGACCATGTTGTTGAAGCCTTGGAAGGGAAGTGGGGCAACCCAAGGACTGTTGAGAAGAGAAGGGGAACACTCCTTGGGGTGGGACATGCATGTGGGGAATGAGGGACTGTAGTTTGTTTGTTGGGGCTGGCACCTTTGTCTGAGTGTTTTGACTGTTGATAGACCTTAGATTGGCTTAGGAATCCTTTACCTTGGTGGAGTTTAAGCCCCAACTTGGGGGTGGCCTGCTACTGAGACTCTGAGTGGAATATTCTATGGCTATGAGGAATGTCTGAGGTCTACATGTAGTTGGTGGATTACAAAAAAAGATAAGTGTCTTATTATGTGTGTTATTCTCTAAGTAATGTGCATATACATGTTAAATATATTATGTGTTACAGTTGTATATATATTTATGCATGGGTTGTATATGTTGTAGAACTACATGTTTGTTGCATATGCAGAGCATGGGCCATGATAGTTTATATGTGTTTATATATTGTTTAACAAGTGACTGCTTATGTTATTTATGTTATGGAACTGGTACATAATTATATTGGTTGTGCATATATTGTTGGTTTTGCATAATTTTCGCAAATGTAGAGCATGGTAGTTTAAGTGTTCCCATTAAATAATTTTGTGATAATGGTCATGGGATTCTGAGGCAAGGCCTAAAGCATCGCGTGTGCATAGTGGTGTCAATCTACGAGTGTGAATGGGACAAACCCCGCGTGTGGCATAAGGAATGGTTGCACGCATAGTTGTATTATGAGATTTTTTTTGTATTAGTAGCTATCTATTAAGTAACTTCAGCATTAATCATATGGGTTCTAGCACGAATCTATAAATGTCATGTGTGTTGAGGACAGTCGACGTGGTTGACACAATGATGGTTGAGCACGCAAAGTTTCTATGACATAATTTTTGTGCGTGGTGCGAGACCGGCTTGCACACACTAGGAAACCATAGTTGCACGTAGAACAAGACCAGTTGTGCGTTATTGGTTTCAATGAGTTGCTTCTGTAGAAGAAAGCTTTGATATCATAACTTTATTTAATGAGTTTGTAGTAATGAAGACGTCATAGTGGTATCAGGGCAGAGCAAGGGATGTAACAGAGTGGTATAAGAGCTTTTGGTTCAACATTGGACTTGAATGGGTTGGAGATCCACATGAAGTTGGTGAGACGGACATTTTTATGATGGTCGCGGGGTCGCAAGTTGAAAATAGGGAAAAAAACAGTTGAGTGAAGAAAGTACTCTTGTGCGCTAAGTATTGGTGTGTAGTGCGTGCACATGGAATATTGGTGTAGCGTGGAATAGAATTGGAGATGCGCATTGAGTATTGGGTGCGAGAGGGTGCACGGTAAATGTTGGTGTGACGCAGAGAAAAGCTATAATTGTGTAGAATATTGGTGCATGACACAAAATTTGTGCACACTATATAATGATGTGCAGAACCCAAAGGTTGAGTGTGCTAAATATTAGTGTCCGATATAAAAGTTGTGTGCACTTGTAACATCCCACTCCATTGAGTACACTTTTATTGACATATTCTTTGAGGACACTTGCGTGTAAGTGATCCGGTTATGATATATTATGATTGTGTTTCGATTATGGGTTATATATGATGATGATGATGATGTATTGTGACTTATTGTTAATCTGATGTATATATATTTCCATATGTTATTGATGATTTTTCCTGAGTGTGCAGGACACATGACAGGTTGTGGATGTTGATGGTATCAATGGACTTCATTGGACTCCGGATTGAGTCAGGGAGTGGATTATATTTATTTGAGTATTTCATTTTAAGCACTTGTAATGTATGATTGATTTCAATATGATTTATGTATATGGATTATTAACATTGTTTTTTTTTCAGTGGATACAGGCTTGACGATGCTTGCTAATCCGATTCACATAAGGAGTAAAGGGGCCATGCACAGAAACTGGAAATTGAGGGAGAGGTGCGGTAGCATCCCTATCATAGCCTACTAGCACTCTCACCGTAGTATGAGTTGTAGGTTAACGATTACCTAGTTCGAGAGGTCCATGATGTCGTGAGGGAAAACTGAGACAGTCACTAATGAATATTTCTAAGGGGCGCGCAATAAGGCAGAGTCTCTATTCCTTAGAAGCCCTTAGTCTCTCACAAGGTCGACCGAATGGAGTGTTGACTCCAAGGGTCGAACAAACTTCCAAAACCAATCTAAAGCGAGTGGCACCCTTGGAGCACGGAGGTGTGTCTTGAAGGGCACGTCGTGTAATTAAAAGATGAGTCAAATAAATCTAGGTGGCCTAGAAAACATTAAAATGTTTAGACATGGTTAGAATAAAATGATTATTTAACCAGTAAATTACAAACCTAGAAGCCTAACAAGAGTATAAGCCTAGGTTTAGACTAAGTTCAATTCTAAGTTTAATTAAGGGACTAGTTAAAATATTAAATAAATTAAAAGGATTTAAAATAAAATCAAACTCTAGGAAGAAGATAAATAACAATACAAAAGAATGGATAAATTGCACATGTGTGCATGAAATTAATAAAATGGATTTTTAAAATAGAAATTAATAAAACATGAGAGAATAGGTGTACACATAGAATAAGTATTTTGAGTCAAGCTACCACTAGTCTAACCAAAAGAAGACTCATAATCCAACTCTAACTAAGATCTAGTTATGAGACATTCATTAAATGAGAATTTGGGAAACAAAAGAACAACTAAGAGCGAAAATAGGAACACATTGGGAGAATGTGAGGGAAATTGACTTTTTAAATAAATAAAAATTGGTAATTACTTGTGCAACTTGGGGAGAGTGTGACAAGTGTGTGGGTGAATAATACTAATTAAATTAATTAAAAATATAATTAATTGTGCATGAGGACATGTGTCATTGAAGATTTTTCTATATATCAAATGTGGTAGAAGGAAAAGGGATCTCTCTTATGATTGGTAATGTTATACTGCCAAAAAATTTTGGATTGTTGTGAGAGTTGGGATACCAAGCTTGTAGAAAAAGTAGAAGCTCTACCTTGTGAGGCAAGCCTTGGAGCTACTGTTGTTGGTTTCTTGTGTGTGGTCCCTTTGTGGCTCTGGGGGATAAGGGGGAATAAGAGTACCCCTAGCGTTGTTTGGGAGGTACCGATGAAATTTCGGTGATTAGCAAGGAGTACAAAAAAAGAGCAAGCTAGTCTAAATGTTTATCATTTTAGATCTTGAAAATTTGTTTGGTCTCTTTAAATTTTATTACCTACAGTAAATGCATAGATATGGGGGCGCTACCAATCTAGTTACAAACCCAAAATATTAACCTTGAGATCGTTGACATTTTTGGATTTCGACTCATCTTGACAAATTTTCGAATGTTGTTGCCAGTCTCATCAACATAACCGGAATTTACAATTCCCACTTGGTCACAGCCAAGTTAAAACTTCAATCCGGAAGGTCGAATAATTGGGTCGTTGAAATATAAATATTATCTTCTTTTAATTAGCCAATATACAATTTAGAATTTGTATGATCGTTGTACATATAGTTAGAACTCTGTAAACTACATTTGTTATGGTTGTCTTTATCGTTTTACATTTTCGAGGAGGATTTCCTTGTGAATGTTGCATAACATTGCTTTCTGGAGAGAGATTTGTGGATTCATTACATTTCTTTTTAATTGGAAATCATGAACTTAAGTTTTCGATTTGGTCATTGTGAAATTTCATTGCAAGTTCAAAATTTGAATTCATAGGGATGCTGCCAATTAATTACAATTCGAAGTTTGTATTACGCCATTGGTCATTGCAAATTTTAATGGCATTTGTATCTAGAAAGACGTAATTACAAACCGGATTTGGGAACCTTGTAGCGATTAGATGGAAGTAACGCATGCACATTACAATTGTGACTCTACTCTTCACTAATGCAAAATCCTCCTATGGATGACATTGGAAAACAAATTTCTAACTTGGGATAATGGGATGAAGAGAGGGTGGTGCAGTCCAAATTGTTGCTCTCTCTGTAAATTCAATTTCGAGTCAGTACAACACCTATTCATTGAATTCCCATAGTTTACATATCTTTTCCTTTTTTCTTTGTTTACTTTCTCTCGTGGGATCGTAATAGTGCCATCTTCCAAAATATTTTCGTTCCAGTAGGACTGGTGGTTGGACTAGTTATCAAGCTTGTGGGTGAATACAAAACACTTCAGAAAGAGAAAAAACTCATAACTTGGATCATGCCACCGATTCAGGAAGGGGTGTTGTGGGATTTTTCCGATGGGGCATGTTAGGGACACCCTGCAAATTGTGGTGTTGGGGAAAAGTTATTCATCAACAAAAATCATCATTACATAATCCACTACACTCCAGGACTGGGCACTAATAATAAAGTGGAGTTATCTGCTCTTTGGGCTTTGTTGTTTCAAGCAAATTTCTTACAAATACGCAAACTTCAAGTTTTCAGCGACTCTCAGATGGCAATAGATTGGATAAATGGATCAGCTTGTTGTCGGGTCAAGAGACTTCACCTCTCTTGAGACAAATAAGAGACTTCACCGCAAAAATGGATTGGTTCACCTGCAAGCACATCATGTGCGAACTAAATGAAGAGGCTGACATGCTTTCCAAGGAGGCATTCAAGTTGTACAATGGGGCTTTTGTTGTAAAGGAGTTTCACTAAGATCATTTTATCAACGAGATTATCCTCTGATTATAAGCTCTGTTTTTATGTAATAAGTTCTGTGTTATTTTTTTAATTGTCAGTGATGAATCCTCTTAAGAAAAGAGAAGGTATGGAAAGACATTGATGGGAAGTGATTTTTGTAAGACAGTTCATGAATTGTAATGAGTGAATAGTTGATGGACAGTTTAGCTACACTATTGAACGGTAATATGTATATTTCTTTTTCATGAAATATAAGTTTTTTCATTCTCTCAAATATATATATATATATATATATATATATATATATATATATATATATATATATATATATATATATAT